>WIGN01000512.1:0-22467 GCA_014235955.1 Colletotrichum sojae
CGCGCCGCGGGTGACAAGCACTCTCATCACGGGTATGCTGTTCTCGACGGCCGCGAGCTGGAGGGGCGTGAAGCTCATATTTAGTAGTTTACAAATAAGCTTAGCCTTATTGCTAAAGTCAAAAATTTTATATATTAAATCGTTCAAAAATACTTAGATATATTCCTGGGTTATTTAAACTAAGTATCTGAGGGTTGGACCGTGTGGTTAGGCGATGTGGCTTCTGACCAAATCCAACCAATTGTAAGGTGGGGCCCTGTCACGGCTAGGCCTACCTACCTGGCTACCTACCTAGGTAAGTACGCAGTATTAGCCCGCCAACGACCGCGAACTCCATCTGCAACCTGGTCAATTCCCATCCACGCCCGGGAATCTTTTTTTGGCGACAACGGTCTCGGACACAACGCCCAACACTCATTCTCCCTAATTTACCGATTGTAGTGCGACTGGCTGGGTCTTTCTCTTCTCAGATTCTCAACACGCAATCCTACTTCTGAGCCTCCCCGCCTCGTGTCGATTCTCTTGTTCCACCGGTCGAAAGTAACGCGATCGCCGAACCACAAAGTACAGTGCGCCCGTCCAACTATTTTCCGGATACCATGATTCAAGATGTCGACAAGGCGCAGCATATCGAGGCGACATCTGCCCTCCCGGGTCATTCCAGTCCCGATATGCGCCGGCCCGTCGGTTCTTTCATCGTTGCGCCTAGAATGCAATATCGGAGTCGCCCTGTTTCTGTGGCAGTAGACCCGGTATCTCTGGTCATGTCCGAATGTATATCCATAACCTCAGCGATCCAGAAGCATGCACGCTCGCCTCATTCTTCTGTATCGGCCATCTTGGGCGGGAGCCCGAATCCTATTCACCTGGGTTCTCCCAACCCAATGGCGAAGGGCAACCCTAAAGGTGCCAGCGCTGGTCTCCCCGCCGACGGCTCACACGATGTCGCGCCTGCCAACAGATGGGGTCTCCGTGGAAAGAAGGGTCGCAGTATTCAGGACAATCCCCTCATGGCTGGCTTCGGGAAGCTACGCCATGAATTGGCAAGCGTTAGAGGTGGGCACAGAGTCGTCTTCCGTCCCTAGGGTGCTTGCCAGATCGTCATTGCTGACCTCGGTGTTAATCAGACATCCATTCATTTGACGCGCTATCACTTCTGAACCCCTTCCTGCAAATAATACAGACGAAGGGTACTGCTGCGCCCATCACCATCCTCACCCTCGGAGCCCTCCGAAAGTTCCTTGCGTATGGCTTCATCAGCCCGATCTCTCCCCGTTTCGCACTCGCCATGCAGTCCTTGTCTGCAGCAGTTACCCGTTGTCAATTTGACGGGAGCGACTCTGGCCAGGTGGAGGTGGTACTGTTGATGATTCTTCACTTGATGGAGGACATGATGTCTGGGCCTGGGGGCGATATTTTGAGCGACGAAAGCGTATGCGATATGATGGGCAGAGGCCTGGCGATATGCTCGCAACCTCGTTTCTCGGCTGTGCTGCGCCGAACAGCCGAGGCAGCAATGGTACGCATGTGCCAAATCATCTTTGAGGACGTCAAGCACCTCGAGGTTGAGGCTGGAGATGAGTCGGATGCCCTCGACAAGCAGACAAGCGCGGACATGGACAGCGTTAAAATGGATCCGGCTGCGACCACCGCTACAGGCCTGCAGGTGACGGGGACGGAATCCGACGGGCGCGTATCAGCGTCAAGTTTGACACCCCTGGATGCACACCAGTCCTCTCAAAGCAGCTCAGAATCTGGTGATAGTAGGCTTGACGCCGGCACTGAGACAGAGAGAGATGGAGAGGCTGATGGCGAAGGAAGCTCGGAATCAATAGACCTTCGGCCCTACTCGCTTCCTTCTGTCAGGGAGCTTTTCAGGGTTCTGGTCAAGTTCTTGGATCCCAACGATCGTCAACATACCGACACGATGAGAGTCATGGCTCTTCGCATCATTCATGTCGCCCTCGAGGTGTCCGGGCCTTCAATCGCACGGCATCCAGCTCTGGCTGGCATTGCCGAAGACAGGCTTTGCTGCTACCTCTTCCAGCTTGTCAGGTCCGACAACATGGCCATCCTGCAAGAGGCATTGATCGTCGCCGGAACGCTGTTGGCTACATGCCGTGGCGTATTGAAGTTGCAACAGGAACTTTTCTTGTCGTACCTTGTCGCCTGCCTCCACCCATCCGTAGAAATACCCCGAGAGCCCGGTATCGACCCATCATTATACGCAGGCATTCCGCAATCTCCAAAACTTGTCAAGCCCCCCCCGTCACAAGCTAGTAGCGGACGGTCCACCCCAGTGCCAGTAAAGGACCGCCAGAAGCTTGGGCTTGAAGGGGGCGCAAGGAAACCAGACGCGAGGCAGGCTATGGTAGAGACTGTCGGTGTTCTGTCGCGGATGCCCACTTTCATGGCCGAGCTCTTTGTCAACTACGACTGCGATGCTGATCGCGCAGATCTGTGTGAGGACATGATAGGCCTTCTTTCTCGCAACGCATTGCCAGACTCTGCAACATGGAGTACGACGAGTGTTCCGCCACTTTGCTTGGACGCGCTGCTGCGATATGTCCAGTTCATTGCCGAACGACTGGACGAAGCGCCAGGTACAGACGGCTTGCCTGACCCTGCTGACTTGCGGGAACAGCGACGGAGGAAGAAGATCATCATCAAGGGAACGAGCAAGTTCAACGAGAACGCTAAGGGTGGTCTCGCTTATCTCGAAGCTCAGGGCATCATCGAAGACGCGAAGGACCCAGTTGCAGTGGCCACATTTTTAAAGGGGACATCACGAGTATCCAAGAAAGTGCTTGGTGAATACTTGTCCAAGAAGGGCAGTGAAAGCGTGCTTGAAGCGTACCTGAACCTCTTCGACTTCTCGGAGAAAAGGGTTGACGAAGCGCTAAGGGGTTTGTTGGAGACTTTCAGACTCCCGGGAGAGTCTGCGCTGATTGAAAGAATCGTTACCTGCTTCGCGGCAAAATATTGCTCTAAAGCTACACCAACAGAGGTCGCCAATGCCGATGCCGTCTTCGTCCTGACATACGCCATCATCATGCTGAATACCGATCAGCATAACCCCAACCTCAAAGGCCAGAAGCGCATGACGGTAGAAGATTTTGCGAGGAACCTGAGGGGGGTAAATGACGGCAAAGATTTTGCTCCTGAATACCTGCAGGAGATATTCGACAACATCAGAAATAACGAGATCATTCTTCCGGACGAGCACGACAACAAACATGCATTTGATTATGCCTGGCGAGAGTTGATCATCAAATCGGATTCTGTACGGCCACTTGTTCTGTGCGAAACCAATATTTACGATGCCGATATGTTTGCGTCGACCTGGCGGCCCATCGTGTCTACGCTGTCCTACGTCTTCATGTCTGCTACCGACGACGCAGTCTTCGCCAGGATCATAACAGGTTTCGACGAGTGTGCGCGCATAGCATCCAGATACAAGAACCGCGAAGCACTAGATCAAATTGTCTACTCCCTCAGCCACATGACAACGTTGGCTACCGAGGTACCATTCAACACAACCCTGAATACCGAGGTCCAGGCAGGTGAGAGCAGTGTCATGGTCAGCGAGCTGGCCGTTAAGTTGGGGAGAGATTTAAGGGCCCAGCTGGCTACGCTGGTTCTTTTCAGAGTCGTGACTGGCAGCGAACATTTGATTCGTGATGGCTGGAGACATGTAAGTTCCCCTCCCCCCCCATTGTCCAGCGCACGTCTTCCTCTGGGGAGCCATGCTGACAACGCATAGATTACTCGGATCTGGCTCAATCTCTTCGTGAACTCGCTTGTCCCCCCTTTCTTCTCGGCGGACTCTCCGGTCATGGACATCACTCCCATACCGCTACACACGCCATCTCAGGTCATTGACCGTGCGTCAAAGGCTGTCGACATGGGATTTTTCTCTGCCTTCACAAGTTATATCTCCAGTTATGCGGCGGACGATCCTCCAGAGCCCTCGGACGAAGAGCTAGAGAGCACACTGTGCACTGTTGACTGTGTAAACTCGTGCCACATGGGCGACGTCTTTGCTAACATATCGTAAGCCTACAGTGATGATGATGAGAAACTTCAGCTAATTCGTTCGTCACAGCAAACTTTCCCCGGAGGATTTAGAGCCTCTAGTCGAGTCTCTTCTATCTGCACTGCCCGAGGATCACAGCTCTACTGTGATAGTCGTGAAGTCGGACAATGTGTCATCTTCACCTGCCAATGGACTGAAATCTGTGCAGACCAGTGTTGCATATGATCCTGCCGTGGCTTATATCCTGGAATTCAGCACGGTGCTTGCCCTTCGCGACGAGGCAACGATACAGCTCGTCGGCAAACAAGTCATCGAGGTCCTTCAAGGAGTGCTGCGTGATTCCGGTCGCTACCACTACATCGTCGTATCGAGAGCTTCGTATTACCTCTTCAAACTGCTGCAAGTTAGCTACGTGCGTGTCCCCCAAAGATGAAGCATACGTTTGGTGGACTTCGCAATCTGACATTATTTCACTATAGGCCTACGACCTCATCAATGTCCCGGTGTTACTTCACACAATCTCCAGTTTCGGGAAGGATGTACTCGCAAAGACATCAGTTCTTGTCCTGCAAGGGCTTAGAGTCTGCGTCAGCGAGCCAAGCCCTCTGCGCAACGAGATCATGACATCTCCGGATTTCTGGGTCATCATGCGCACACTAGCTTCGCGACAGGACTCTGCACCCATCGTTTTCGACATTCTCGACATGGGTTGTGGGGGCGCACCGCCAGCTATCATTGCGGACAACTACGAGGCGGCCATATCGCTACTTGGAGAATTTGCCACATGGGCTGGCCGAGTCGTCGTTACAGAGCGGAAGCAAGACGCGAAGCAACGGAAAGCCCCTGAAGGCACGGGCGAGCATACGAGGTGCGCATTCCAGCAACAGGGCTAACTAGCCAGCCAATTGCTAACTATTTTCTAGTCTCGAAGAAGCCACATCGCGAGGAACCAAGGCAATCAACACCATCTATAACATGACGGCGCGCATCCCAATTCTGATGAAACAATCTCACCTAGAGAGCAATGAAGGTATGTAGTGTTGCACAGCTTGGCCAAACGAGCCTTGAAGGCCCAAGATCTGACTTGTCCCTGTGAAGCATGGTCTGCATACTGGCTGCCTATTTTCCAAGCCTTGACAACACAATGCACAAATCCATGTCGAGATGTCCGCCTCCAGGCTTTCACTTCGCTCCAGCGATCACTGCTCTCCCCCGAGCTTACTTGCAGTGATCACAAAGAGTGGACAGCTATATTTGGTGAGGTTCTCTTCCCATTGATCCACAAGCTTTTGAAGCCCGAAGTCTTCTCTTCAGACCGCGATGGCATGGGCGAAATGCGAGTACAAGCCGCATCTTTGCTCTGCAAGGTCTTCCTTCAATACCTTGTCCTTCTTTCAAAATGGGACGGCATGCTCGATCTGTGGGTGAAGATTGTCGACATCATGGATCGACTCATGAACAGTGGCCAAGGTGACATTCTAGTCAGTACAACCAATTGCGTGACACCTACACAATGACAGCTGACATGATATGACAGGAGGAGGCTGTGCATGAGAATCTGAAGAATGTGGTTCTTTTCATGGCCAGCAGTGGGTTTCTCATTGCGCCCAGTAAGGATGCCACAAAGGAGAGCTTATGGAACGAGACATGGAAACGGATTGACCGCTTTTTGCCTGACTTGAAGAATGATTTGGCTCTAGACGAGCCAAACCCTGTGGAAGCAAAGACTCTATCGGAGGAGGCAACTATATAATGTTAGTATATTTCGGGCGCAGTTATAGAAGTAGGTTTAAGCTGCAACCTGTTTGTATATATAGTGACTAGGTGGCTATATAGTGATGTATAGTGAAATGAATTTTTAAAAGTATAATAATGTTACGAATTTAGAGTTTAGAATAATTAAACTTAATGTATAGTTATAACTAGTAAATTTTTATTTAGTAAATATTGAGTAATTTAGTTGTTTCTAAGGTTTAATACAAATAATATAGTTTATTACTTAGCTACTCATATTAGTTAGTCGCTCGTTTTTTTCTAACGCGCTTAATCCTAAAGTACTTAAACCTTTAATACGTTATTACTTTATAACTATAATACTAATCTATATATAAGAAGACAAAATCATTCGTATAATTAAGGCGATTTAATTTACATGCGTAAAAGGTAGTAAATTAAGTATTATACATATAGTAACTATATAGAGCGTATTAAAGAGTACCTTATGTAATAGAATAAATTTGTCAGATTACGTGGCTTTGAGCCGCTGCCGCGTTACGCCGTATGGGCGGATTTCGGCGTTTGACGAGGCCGAGGGCCGCTCCGGAACAACGTTTCGGCGGCTCCGAAGACCGTGGCCGCGTTCGAGGGGTTCGAAGGCCCACAATGCCGTCAAGGCGAAATACGCGTTGATGGCGGTAGAATTACACACACGACGAATACGTACAATATACGCAAAATCTGACAACAGACAAGCGAGTGAGACAGACAAGCGAGTGAGACACGGCTTATTGCTTAGTAAAAGCTACTTTTCTAACTATTTTTTTAAAAATCTATATTTAAATAGAAAGCTGTATAGTTTTAAATACTACTCTCGATAGGGGTTATACATATAAAAACAAATTTATATAAATTTAGGATCTATAGTTCTTGATATACTAACTTTAACTCTTATCGCGGACCCACTATTTCGTTTTTTTATTTTTAAATATAATTCGGTAATATTAAATTATGATAAATTCTATATTTATGTTTATAACTATATAATAAGCTTAATTTTAAAATCTTATATTTCTTTACTTAAATTTAAATTTTTAAAAAACAAGTAAAAAAGTGGCTTTTACTAAGCGATAAGTCGTGTCTCACTTGCTTGTCTGTTTCACTCGCTTATCAACTACGTTATAGTTATTAAATATATTAATTTAGCCGGGTAGTATATTTCTCTGTTTATAATTATTTAAGACACTTATTACCTTACTAGTTAGATTATAGAATTAGGTTTTCTAAGTAACTAAGTTATCAAACTTACTAATAAATAGCCTAATAATAAGATGGATCTAAACTAGATTAAATACTTTAATAAACATACTAAGAGTTATATGATACTAAGAGTATCTATTAGATACTTATTATTAATAGATATAACAACTATTTATTAACTAAATTTAATAATTACTATAAATAAAATACTATTAGTTATTACTATTAGTATACCTCTATATATATCTTATCTACTCTAGCTATTGAAAATTATCCTTTATTTACCTCTAAAATATATATATAGCGATAAAATTAACCTCTTTATCTAAGCCTTTGTAAGCATAGGTATAAGGGTTTTGAGGTTAGTACTAAGTGTAAGCACAGGTATGAGGGTATTGAGGTTAGTACTAAGAAATCCAAAGACTTCTATAGTAATATCGCGATTAAGAAAGTTGGAGAAAGTATAGGTTTGATGCATAATATGCATATGAGAGAGAGAGTATTGTAGTAAGAGTAATAGTTAAATAGTTGTTGATCTTGTTGCTTGATCTGCTTAAGAGAGAGAGCTAGCTAGGGTGCCGGAGGCCCTGAATATATAGGCCTCGAGGCCCCTGGGCGCATAGGCCTCTTAGAGGCTCTTAGAACCCTTTGGATCCCCCGTAGGTTTACTACTGCTTAAGGTTTAGCTGCTGCCTAGCTTGCCCATAATTAACGTTAGGGTCGGCCACGCAATACCTGGGTTGGCCACGAGCGTGCCTAAGGGTATTAGTAAGATGTTTTATCTTTTTATTCTTACAGCCTTTATAAGCTATATTACTCGGTCTAAGTTCTTTATTAACTTCTACTATATATACTATAAGGTTTTTATAAAGAAAAATACTAAATTTATATTCCTGAGAGCTAGAATTACCCTATAGGATCTAAATTATATTATTAATAAGTTTAATATATATTTATAAACAAGTATACCTCTTATTACTAACTGTTTAATACTACTACTTTAATAGTTATTAATGCTTTCTAACTTATAACAAATTATTTTATAATCTAATTTTATTAAAAAGTAGATCACTACTTACTAAAAAAGCTTTCTAACTCTAATAATGAAAATAGTGAAGTAATTATTAAAGAGCATATAAGTAATAGTATACTTACTTATTCTTTTAACTAATCGACTTCGTATACTTAAAAATACAAACGTAATACTTCTTAAGTACTAGAGAGCTAAAAAGTTATAAGTCTAACTTAAAGAGGCACTTAGTATTAAAGAATCTTAGGTTTTATTAAACAAAAAACAAAAGGAGAAACGTCTAGCGCCTTAAGAGAATAAAGAAGGGGGTCTATTAAAGAGAGTCTAGCTAGTTCGGAAATAATGTAGTATGTGAAGTGAGACCGGACACAATACGCGAACCTATTCTAAGAATATAGAATCGTCGAATAAGTCGAATAGTGATACTAAATAGTTAATTAAATGTATTACAGTTAACTAAGAAATGTTAAAGAATGTCGCGAACGTGGAAAAAAGTGTCCGACTAAGTGATATGTCCGGCTAACTAATAAACTACGTTAGTATATTAAAATAAAGTATATTTTAAATTTCTAAAAAAATATAATTTTAATAATAAACTATTTACTTAAACTATATTTTTAATACTAAAGCTTAATATTAGTTTTAGTACTTTAAGTTATCAGTATTAATAGTTAGTATTAGATTCATTATATAAGCAGCATAGTTACTGTTGGGGGAGCAGGATTCAGACTTAAGTATGAGTAGGTACTCCGTACTGTATTTATTAGGACCTAGTCCTCATGCTTCCCTAGTTGTTCGTGGCGGGCACGTTGCGCAATATTGCACAGTCACACCATAAGATTCCCCGAGATTCTTGACACCTGCGAAGCGAACATGGCTGGTCTTCCCATCGCTACGTTCGTGTCATTGCACCTCGACACGTCGGGCTGTTGGCTGATCTCCGTCATAGCGTATACGTGCGAAATCTGGAAGAACGCGCCAAAATCGACCAACTGAAAGATGCACTATTCCAAATATTCTCTGAATATGGGAACGTTCTCGAAATCGTCGCCAAGGCGAACTTGAGAGCCAAGGGTCAGGCGTTTGTCGTCTTCGACAATCCCGAGTCTGCCCATAAGGCTATTGAGGAGGTCCAAGGATTCGAGCTTTTCGACAAGCCGATGCAGGTTGCCCTTGCACGAACCAAGAGCGACGCGACGGTCAAGACCGCAGGAAACGATGAAGAGTTCGAGTTGCACAAACGCCGCCGCCTTGCTGAGAAAGGTACTGCCCTATTTCCCTTGCCTTGTCCTGCAAGAACCCCTCCCTGCCGCCGCCCCCTCATTCAACTTGCACGTCTTGTCCTAGCAAAGGATGCACTGCTAACCTCGCCCACTGCTTTACAGACAAGCGAAAAGCCCATGATGCTGCCGAAGAACAGAAGCGTCTCAAGAGAGCTGGTCCAGGCGGTATCGCAGCGGACAGCCGCCCGGCCAAAGCCGCCAGAGGCACCGGCCTCAAGTCCACGAATGCCACTGCTGCCGCCGTCGTTCCAGACGAGTACCTGCCCCCGAACAAGATTCTTTTCGTCCAGAATCTCCCCGACGACTACGATATTGAGGCTGTGGTTAGCATCTTCGGGCGTTTTGAGGGATTCCGTGAAGTTCGGCTGGTGCCCGGCCGACGGGGCATCGCCTTCGTCGAGTACGAAGGCGAGCAAGGGGCAATCACGGCAAAGGAGAACACGGCTGGCATGGTTCTTGGAGAGTCTAATGCGATTAAGGTCACCTATCAGCGCCAGTAGGGTTCACGTAAGATGTTTCCCAAAGGCACAGTGGTGGTAGATTTGAGGTCGGTAGGCGACGGAAACGGATTGTTGGTAGGAAGGACAGTCTCATAAGCCAGCAACCCGGCTATAATACATGCAGAAGGTTCCTCATTAATACATTAGTGATCTGTAGGGCCTAAAAGATCACGTCATTGTCATCCTCGGCAGCAAGAAGGTCGGCCGGCCCCGTAGCGTCACTCGGTACTCCTCTCGCTTGAGACGCCTTTTTGGCCTTGATCTCCGCATCCGCTGCCGCAGTGTCTCTTTGTTTCTTGTTTGCAACCTACACACAGGTGTCAGCAGGGCTTCCCGTATGTTGGTATGTCAGTGACACGGATGAACCTTTTTGAGTCTGTAGAACTCTTCTCTGTCGAGTTCATCCAACTCGGAGTTGATATCTAACGTCAACGTAAGTATAAAGAAATGCTCGCTTGGTCACGGCAAACATACACTTGATAGTGTTTTCTGTTCTAGGGATGATGACGTGTTCTCTGGTGAGAGTTAGTAGTTACTACATATAGTACACCAGCGCAACTGCGTACATCGCGTTGACTAGTCACGTCAGTGAATATCCCGCGACGATTTTTGTGGGAGAGTAACTTACCACGTCGATTAACGACTTTGATGACTTCGTCCAGAATCACAAACGCAGTCTTGCAGCGTTAGCATATTAGGCCGGGCAGGGAGGTATTCTTGGACACTGCACACCTGGAGGCTGGCGAGCTCGACCAAGGCCTCTACGGCACGAGCGTAAGTCTCGCGACAGCGCTGAACCTGTTGTCCTCCCTTTCCTAAGCCCGTCAGGCCAAAGTCGTTGTTTCCTTCGGTCACAAAGCTTTCGAACGCCGGGAGGAGTACGCCAGAGACGTTTTCCTGCTTAGTGCGTACGCGGAATCGGGCTGATCTCGCCGACTCCTGAACTTGGTAGCCAATATCACCACCGACAGCATATGTGACCTCGGCCAAGGAGAAGGATGCAATCTGCATCACGCGACCCATCTTCCGCTTGGCCTCATCGATACGCCTGGTGATTTCTAACGAAACGCGGTCAGCGCGAGCTTGACTTCGACCAGAACCAAGTTTGAGTACCGCGGAATCGCCTGTAGTGTATCATGAGTTTAGCGAAGGCTAACTAACGGGCCGCAGTCTGCATGCAGTGCGAACAGCGAAACGTACTTGGTCAATGCCTCGCTCTTTCTCTTCAGCAAGCTGTGGCCCGTCTCGGCACCCTTGAGTTTTGCTTTCATGACCCCTAGCGACTGGCGCGTCGGGAAAACGGCCTCTCGATCCTAAGGAAGAGTAGTTTGGCTGTTAACAACATACTCCATGATGAACATGTGTGCCGAGCATCAGGATCTATGGCCTACCGCGGCGCCTGACATGATGGCGGTGGTTGATCGAGAACACAGCGGGCTTGCCGAATCTGGGACGGATGGCTGGATGGATGGTATCTCAACTCGTGCAGCAATAGGACAAGTAACTAGGAGCAATCGTAGACGGAGCCGCTTTCCAAACAAGTGCACTTTGAGCGACGTCGGGGATGTTGATAGGACTGTAGGCGTTCAAATTACCGTTGCGTCAGTGCTCTGCCAGGGCGCCAGCTTACTCTGAGCACGTAATAAATTAGGTACTGAAGAATATATATCGCTGCAACTTACGTCTTTTAGTATAAATAAAAAAGGTTTCATAATTATAATTATAGTATTAGTTAAAGAAGAGTTAGAATTAATTATTAAGCAGTTATAAAAACACTAGTTATAAGTACTATAAATACTATAAAGTGAATATATATAAGGTTTACTAAAAAAATAAATAGTATTTAATATATATATTATAAAATACTTAGTTATTACTAATATAAGTAATATTCATACTATTAATACTAGTATGCTCTATATACTAATCGTAGTAGTATTTGTTCTAAAAGTAGAAATTAACTATATAATAACTTAATATTTTAAAATATATTAAACTTAACTAACTATAACTATAAATACAATAATAATTGTTTATTTTCTTTATTATATTATTTATAGTTTCTTACTCAGATTATTATAGTAAAAGTAGTATACAAATGTATTAAATATACTTATAGGCGGTATAGAGCTCTCTAAAAGGACTCCAGTAACACAGTAGTAGATAGTACAGCCAATCAGAGCTCCTAGCTTTCAGGTGCCTCACCCCTGGACATACCGATATTCGCCCTATAACGAGAGGATTCACTGTAATTAACCCAATCCCGGTTATGACCCGGTTTTACAGTACATACCATGTGTTTGGTGGAGTGCTCGTAACACGCGACCGGTTGGCTGACTGACCGAGCTTTGTGCACACAGAAGGTTCAAACCCCATATTACTTCCTAACCGCGTTGGCAATCTCACCCAAAGGACCAATATCTTGACCGCGTCGTGGTCAGATGCCTGCCTGGTGTACAATCTTGTTCGCTCTGCTCCGTGGCTACCCAACCCTACGCAAGCTGCAGTTGGCTCAGGAGGACGACATTCACTGTCGTCGTCGTCCTTGGTGGCTTTAGGGCAAGTGTTTTGAACGAAGATGCCAGTTTCAGTCCTTGCCAACGGCAAGGAACGAAGGCCGGACCTACACTTGGTTGTATGTATCTTGTCCCGAACCTGCCCGGCGATTGGTGTGCATGACCTAACAGCTGACCCCATACAGAGCGACGAGGACTCCGTCTACGAACAAGACATTCTTCGCAATCCCGGAAGTACCAAGCCATGGCTGGCCTACATACTCTTCAAGTCCCAGCATGGGACACTGCACGAGCGCGCCTTTGTTCTCGAAAGAGCGTGTCTTCAACTCCCGCGGTCCTATAAGCTCTGGAAGATGGTACGATGTATAACCTGCCTTGGAAAGCCGTTGAACTAACACAGATCGTGCCCCAACAGTATCTCTCTTTTCGCGTCATGCACGTCTCGAAGTTGAATGCCGCTGTATTCGCCACTGAGTATCGGAAGGTCAACACGCTTTTCGAACGCGCGTTGATTCTCCTGCACAAGATGCCTGTCATATGGGAGCTGTATCTCAGGTTTCTATTACTGCAGCCAGTTGTGACCACCACCAGGCGAACGTTTGACCGAGCCCTTCGCGCTTTGCCACTGAGCCAACACAACCGTATCTGGGCTATATACAAACCCTTCGCGAACTCGGCAGCAGGAATGACCGCCATCAAAGTGTGGCGTCGTTATATGCAGATCCACCCCGAGGACGCCGAAGACTTTATCGAGCTGCTTTCTCAAGTCGGCCTTCATACTGAGGCCGTCCAGACCTATATTGACATACTCAACAACGTTCGGTTCATCAGTAAACAGGGGAAGGGCCACTACGAGCTGTGGAGCGAGATGGTAGATGTGATTGTTGAGCACGCGGCCGCTATTCAAACCGGCCATGAGACGGGCATCGATGTCGAGAGAATCATTCGGAGCGGCATAGTTCGATTCGCTGACCAGCGCGGCAAGCTTTGGTGCGGTCTCGCCACATACTGGATTCGGCGAGGTAGTTTCGAGCGGGCAAGAGACGTCTTCGAGGAGGCCATAACTACCGTCATGACAGTCAGAGATTTCACGCTTGTCTTTGATTCATACGCCGAATTTGAGGAATCCATCATTGGCGCACTCATGGAAGTCGCATCGGAGCGCGCGAATAAGGGTGTCGTCGATGATGAAGCAGACTTCGAACTCGACATTCGCATGATGCGATTTGAGCAGTTGATGGATCGGCGGCCTTTTCTTCTCAACGACGTCGTCTTGCGACAAAATCCCAACAACGTTACTGAGTGGGAGAAGAGAGTCGCGCTCTGGGGCAACAACAAGTCGGAGGTCGTGCAGACATATACAACGGCTATTGCGACTATACAGCCGAAAAAGGCAATCGGGCTCTTTTATCAGTTGTGGGCGAACTACGCGAAATTCTACGAGCGAGGTGGTGACATTCGCAATGCGCGCATCATCTTGGAAAAGGCAGTCAAGGTGCCCTTCAGGTCCGTCGCCGAACTGGCCGACATGTGGATTGAGTGGGCCGGGATGGAGTTAAGAAACGAAAACTTCGACGATGCCGTACGGATTATGGCCAAGGCTGTTCAAGCACCCAAACGATCGACTGTTGACTACTTTGACGAGACACTGTCGCCACAGCAGCGCGTGCACAAGAGCTGGAAACTCTGGAGCTTTTACGTTGACCTTGTGGAAAGCGTCAGCTCCTTGGACGACACAAGGAAAGTGTACGAGCGCATCTTTGAGCTTCGGATCGCAACGCCGCAAACTGTGGTCAACTACGCTAACTTGCTCGAGGAGCACCAATACTACGAGGAGTCATTCAAGATTTATGAGCGTGGCTTGGATCTCTTTAGCTACCCTGTGGCGTTCGAGTTGTGGAACCTCTACCTCACCAAGGCCGTTGATCGCAAGATTGGCATTGAACGATTGCGCGACCTATTTGAACAAGCAATCGAGGATTGCCCTCCCAAATTCGCTAAGGTGATCTATCTCATGTACGGAAACCTCGAGGAGGAACGAGGCTTAGCAAGGCACGCGATGCGCATTTACGAGCGGGCGACGAGGGCAGTGGCGGATGAGGACCGGGCCGACATGTTCAACTTCTACATTACGAAGTCTGCATCCAATTTTGGGCTCCCATCAACGAGACCAATTTACGAAAAGGCCATCTCTACTTTGCCCGACGTTGAGGCAAGAGATATGTGCCTAAAGTTTGCCGACATGGAGAAGCGGCTTGGCGAGATCGACCGAGCACGAGCTATTTATGGCCACGCATCCCAGTTTTGTGATCCACGAACGAGTCCAGAATTCTGGGCCAAGTGGGAGGCTTTTGAGGTGCAGCATGGCAATGAGGATACGTTTAAGGAGATGCTCCGGATCAAACGGAGTGTCCAGGCGCAGTACAATACTGACGTCAACTTCATCGCCTCGCAAGCGCTCGCGCGTAGCCAGCGACGGCCAGAAGACTCGGCGGTGTCAGAGGTGGTTGATGATGCGATGGCCGCGCTTGAGCGACAAAGCAGAGCTCCCGCTGGGTTTGTGGCAGCCAGCGACGCTGTGCAACTCAGTCCCGACGCAAGCATGGGGGCCTCTGTCGCAGCAAACCCAGATGCCATCGATATCGACGACCATGATGGATAATATACGTCACATCATCTTCCCTTCCGCGCCAGCAGGAGGTGAAGAAACGTGGGCTGTTTGCGGGTCTGGTATGGGGTAGCTGCTCGTTAATTACAGGAAGGACAAAAAGTTCAGTTTCAATCCAATTCAACGTAGCTGGTTGAGTTCATCCACCGTCGACTTGTTGCTTGCCAAACTGATCGATGTGCAGGTTCGGACAGTCCACAGCCAACTCCTGCACGCAATGTACCAGGGCATGTGTCCCACAATCGACGAGGAGGAAAGCAAGTAAGCTTTCGCGTTTGTTGCGTCCAATCTTGTCATACGGAATCCCAATCCACATCATTTTGCCGGCGTCTTGCCATAACCCTTCTCAGTGTGCTTCTCGTGGAAGCCTGTGGCGTAGTTTCTGTCAACATGGCCGTCGCGAGAACCTGGTGTAGCGTAGATGGAGCCCTTGCGCTTTTGAAAGCGACTAGGTGGCACTTTGGATGCATCTAGTAGGCTTTGTTATTAGAGGACGGAAAGGTTGGGCAGTACGACCGCAAAAAGCACACCAGGGACAAGACGCACCCCATTCGTCGGTACTGGCTCTACGGTCGACGGGGGACGCCGACAGCACCGGGGCGACCTCTCCTTCAAGATTCGCAGGAGAGGTCTGTGTCTCGATTGGAATGTTGTCAGTCATAGCCTTATTGTCTTGAAACAAAAACACGAGTTAGCAGATAAAGGCAGGACAGAATGCCTGGTTAGAAACCCACTAGACATGGCCTTCGCCGTTTATGATGTACTGTAGGAGGTTTAACGCAAGACGAGTGGGACTTGGAAGACTGCGAAAGCGGGCTAGATGCTGAGGGTCAGTATTCACTGGGAAACTAAGGAGGGGCCAAAGAGTGGCATGAGGGACTGCCCCTTATGAAGTCGCAACTAGGCAGGCGAATTGACCCGTTGATATCTAGGCTTGGCTGCTGAACGCACCTCAAGTCACGCCAGTCTCCCCTAGGCAATTAATTATTGGTAGGCAAGATCGCCGAAGATACGTCCCTGGAGCAGAGCGTAAAGAGGGGGGCTGAACTTGGGGATGTATCTCATGGCTTCAAGGCCAGCACATCAGGAGGAATAGGGAGGGTCCGGTACTCTTGCACTTGTACTATGTACTTCCGCCCGAATAAGTCACCTGCCAGTGTGACGCGCTGAACACGGCGGGTTTGGGTGAGAAGACCAATCCCAAGTTTCACGTTCTCATCAGGGTCTCAATACAAAATCATGTAGCTCGTCTTGGCATTTTAGCTTGTCTGGAGATACCAACCCGCAATCAGGGGCGCCGTCATGCCCAATGCTCATTGGCAGCAATGGTGCTTGGGCGCAATATAGTAATGTAGTTTTGCGGGGGATGTGCGTCAACATACAGTGTTGCTGACGTCACCAATGATCACGCTGAACAACCAGCCCAACTGTTGTTATACCGACACGGGAGGGGGTGGCCCTCTGGGCAAAGCTTCAATAGAATGAAACCCCTATATCCACATAAAGTTTAATACTGCACCACAACAGTCAACTCTCCTGAAGAGTAAGGAGCCCTGCTAACAACACATGTATCTTCTGTTTCTTGCCTCTTTTCCTGGAGTGACAGAAGGATCTACCAGCACCAGTAAAAACAAGCAAAAAAGGCGACAAGGTGGTCAACATGCCTGATTAAAGTATCCGTAGGCAACAAGGGGGGGGGGGGGAAAGGAAAAAGAAGAAAGAGAGAGAGAGAGAGATCCGCGTTGAATAGAGGCATGCTAATATGCTAGCAGAATGTTCGGTTTCAGCATGGGTATATCCGTACGGTAGCAAAGACTCGCAAAACCCGTTCGCACGCCTCAATGGCCAGGACCAGGACGTCTGTCCATCAGTCTGGGCTTCCAATGTAAACACCACCCAACTGATTTGCTCAACAAACGAGGTCTATTAGCGCCGGAAAGTGAGGTGTAGATGAGGGATTGCGGACAGGATGGGAAGAAACATAATACCTAATTCATCACAAACCTGACTCACCACAAAACGGCATTGAGACGACGATTGGCAAAGCAGTCAAAGAGTGGAATTGTGTACTATCGACGACGAGACACAGTCAGGCCCTCTCCAGTGACGCGGTAACAGGCATCAGCATCAGCATCAACTCAGCAGCCTCTCATCGCCAGATCTTCCCACCTCCGCAAGATCCCCTAGGTCACCCTTGACAGTCCAACACCTCAAATGGGATGGTTTAGATTTCCTCGCCATCGGCACGGAGCTCCGCCAGGTAGGCAGGATCATCCTCGGGAGCGGCGGCGGCAGATTGAGCACGCTTGACCATCTTGGTAAGCAGATCCTCACTTCTCTTCATGGCGAGCATGAGGTTGCGACGAGCAGCGGCAGGCGTCGTGGTACCAGCCATCTGCACAGGGACAATGCCGCCGAAGGGGCCCGCGCGGGCAGCGTTCTGGCAACGCACCAGGCAGACGTTAGACTGGCCAGCAACAGTACCAGTGCAGGTCTGGTCGGCCGGAATGGCGGCCTTGAGGGGGAAGTCGGTCATGGCACCGGCACGGTTGCGCGAGTTCTGGCCCGGGGGGGTAGTGACAACGTTGATGTTGGTCCACTGAGCACCAGTGCCGTCGGCGTTGATCATGCAGTCGTAGGGGCCTGGGTAACAGTGTCAGCAGGGTGTTTTGACTTGATGTTGTCATCAGTTTTTCCCCCGGAGGAGGTTGGGGGGATCTGGCGTGCTCAACATACCACCGCCGTCACCATTGACCTGGTGGAGAGTCATATCAACAGAGCCGCCAGGGCTGACCTGAGGAAGCATCTGGCCAGTCTCAGCCATGATGGCCTTGGTGCCAGTCTCGAGGCTGTTGGTACCGGCTCCAACGGTCTCTCCGAAGGTATCGGCGGCCTCTCCCTTGAATCGGGTGCTGTCCTGCTGGAAGGGGTCGCGGCGAGTGCCGTCACGAGGGGTGCTGGAGTCGATGCCCAGAGCCATGCCCTGTCCACCGGCATCGCCAGTGGCGCCGACGATGGCTGCATGGCCAGCGACGATATCGGCAGTGGCCAGGAGGCCGACGGCGAAGATGCTCTTAATAGAAGACATTGCGTTATGTGAGAGAAGGTAGGTCCTGACCGGCAGGGTGCAAATTATACAATACAAGAAAGATTGGAAGGAGAGGAGAAGGCTTCGAAAGAGACTGTTGAATGCTGGATGGAGACGACAAACCAGATTCGTTGATGTACACGGGAGGTTGGTTCAGTCTTTATAGGTTTCCTCTGATTCATGTTCGCTCTGAGCTAGGAGATATCTGAATGTCGGGACGACACGCTCATCTCGTCCCTCGACGACTCTCATGCGCTTCGCTCCCTTCGTTCTTGCTACCTGGAGGGTCTAGCTAGAATTCCATCCGACATCTCAAACTGCCAAGCCAAACGTTTTTTTTTGGGAGGAGCCTCAATGCGACGAGGACTTGGGAGGCTGGCCATCGCACTCTCTTACGAAATGGGCTCTGACATAGTTACGAGAGCAGAGCCTCATGCGAGCTTCGGGCCACGGGCGTGATAATATTGGATGGTCGATGACAAGGGTAGTGTCAAAGTTCCGGAGTTGGTATGGCCGAATCTTGACCGGAATGCCCGAGCCCATGACCCGAGACAAGGATGGCCTTGGGTCGCCACAGCCACGAGGCCCATGGCGATGCAACCGGCAAGCATGCCTAGCAAGACATGGGCGGCTGCAGGTCCACGAGCCGAATGACTTGCATGGCTGTCGACATGGTATTCCTGGACAATGGAGATCGGCAGTCAACTACGTGATATTAGTAGCAGGAAGTACCGCCTCCTCGACAACGCGACATCTTCTTCCCGATAGCAACTGTGAAATGAATGCCACCTGCGAGCTACTACAGTGTGTTATTGAGGTAGAGAGCGGGCAGCAGTTTTAGCGCGTACACGGTGCCCAAGTTGGTTGAAAATGACAAAGCCAAGTTGCAATATGCCCCGATCTGCACATGGGTTGTTCCCTCGGCCTTCCACAAAATTGGCAACGGCACTGGTCTGGTATGTAGTGTAGGGCGTTTGAAACCCGGCAGCAATCGAAACAGTGCATGACCAGACTGGCGGGCCCCGGCCAACGTGCTTTGCGTGTTTCGACGCGGACATGGACGGCTGTGTTTCGACCCACGACGGGCGGATCCAACCCGGATCTGCAGCACCGGATGCGATATGGTCGTTGCAACGGTGGGCGAGACATCCCTTACCCAGGGATTGGCGATCTTGCGAGCCAATTCAAAGGTACGACGCCAACGACGGGCGCACGAGCTCTAGCGGTCTGCCGTGGTGGTAACTTGGGCAATCCCGGGTGTTGAAGAGCACGCAAGACGGTGCGGTTGGTGATCTCGCGGAAGGGACAACGTAAAATCCGAAATGCGGCGGCTGAGCACCATTCCCGCACACCCGACATGCGAGGTAGATGAGGGACTCTTCGGTCTTGACTCGGAATGGGCAGGGAAGTCAGCGTGCCATGGCTAGACGAAGACGCCAAGGCGACCAAAGTGGCAACGTTCTCCAAACGGCCAGCAACATGTAAAAACAAGCTGAAAGTCGGCATACGGCTGAATTCGGTCTGTTACCAGACGACGCTAAGGCATCCACGTTAGAACGCGCATGAGTCGGGCGAGGAGGCATGAAATTCGCCTAGCTCTAATGTAATTGTGTGTGGGCGTCGTCATGTGCAGTTGGCTGCCTGACGCGGGGGTTGTCTAAACGCGCAGGTGCCAGGCGCAGAGACCACCTAAGGATGGCGAGGTGGTAGTAATCCGGGGCGATGAGACGGGCTCTGTTTGGAACGGGGAGGCATGAGCTGCGCACCGGCTTTCGGTGAAACCGAGCTGCCAAACGCCTCTGGAGAGCTTTAAGAGAGCCAATCGCAAGCAACATCTCCGATTGGTGTCGGTCTGTTCTGTTGCTCGCCAGCGGGATAGGATAAACCACTGGTGATCTTATCCTTTGGGAGTGATGCGAAACTAGGTACCTAGAGGATACTCCCAACAACCCTGGTCGGCACGTCGAGTAGCAGAGTCTCAGTAGATAAACCCCAGGGAAGAAAAAAAGAGCCCGAACGGGGTGTGCTAGGGGTCCAAAGTGGCTGAGCTCGGCGTCGGGGCGGGGCGGGACGGGACGGGACAGTGGGTGTGCGCAGTATCCGCACCTTATTTACACCTGGTCGAAATGGGTTGGGCTGGCTGACCTGGTGTAACGTTTATTCCAGTATTAAGACCCAGCTGCAAAGTCATCGCGCCAACCTTTGGTTACGTCTCCACAACTCAATTTGCCCGACTGGAAAACACCTCTGACTGCCTACGGAACTGGGTACATACAACGCCTCTCTCCTGGTGTTTGATGGTGCTATCTATCGTGTCATGACATGATACGTTCCTGCACCCGGCCTGTCTTAAACTGGAAAAATTGTTCGCTGCCAGGCCTCATGAAGAGAAGCTTTGACACTTTCGCGGGCCGTCATTTTCCTTCTTCACGACTGTCGCGCACAATGACCTCCGAAACCCCCGCCACACCCATCCTCAGTCTGACTCCACGAGAGCAACGGCTGAGGAACCTCCTCGTCGATGTCGCCGCGTCCGTCGACGCGGCTGGCTCCTCTCCGGAGCCACTTGTCCTCCGTTGGGCAGGTGGATGGGTTCGCGACAAGCTGCTTGGCATTGAGAGCCATGACATCGACACCGCTATTAACGTCATGACCGGATATGCCTTTACTCTGAAGATACGCGATTACTGCGCCGACGAGAAAAACGCAAAAAAGCATAACATTGCCCCTGATGATCTCGGCGGCCTCCATAGGATAGCTGCCAACCCGGACAAATCTAAACACCTCGAGACTGCGACGGCACGCATGTTTGGTCTCGATGTCGACTTCGTCAACCTGCGCAGGGAGACTTACACCGAGGACAGCCGAAATCCGATCATGGAATTTGGTACCGCCAAGGAGGACGCCCTGCGACGGGATGCCACTATCAACGCCCTATTCTACAACCTACACGATGCTTGCGTCGAGGACTACACGAACGGCCTGGCTGACATGGAGGCTCGCTTGATACGTACGCCTATGCAGGCACTCCAAACCTTTACAGACGACCCACTAAGAATATTGAGACTTGTCCGCTTCGCCAGTCGTCTCGAATTTTCTATAGATTCCGATGCCACGGCGGTCATGGCGGAGCCCAGCGTCCTGGAAGCTCTGAAACTCAAGATCAGCCGTGAGAGAGTTGGTGTCGAGGTCGAAAAGATGCTAAAAGGCAAGCACCCATGTTTGTCTCTGGAGCTCATCGACACTCTTGGGCTTTACGAGGCTATCTTCACAGATCCCAACAGCATCGAGCACCCACGCCCCGACGCTTCCAAGTGGAAACGCGCGTATGAGTGTCTAGAGCGCCTTGCCAGCAGGAGCGTGTCAGGCTCGATCTACGACACTCTCGTTAGATCGGACGAGGACATTTACTTTGCCTGGGTGCTGGCCGCAGTCACACCCTTCGCGCAAGTGGAAGCGGAAGTCCCAGCCCCAAAGGGCAAAGGGTCGCTACCCTTGACGACATTGGTAGCCCGGGAAGGAATCAAGGCTCCCAACAAACTATGCGACGTGATCACAGCAGCACACCGTCACCGCCACGAAATCACTGCTCTGAAGCAGAGCGCCTGTGCCAAGGAACCCAGAGCAGCAAAGCGAGACACCGTCGGTATGGCGATCCGCAAGTGGGATGCGCGAGGAGGCCATTGGCGACTCCAAGTTATGTTCGCACTTCTGGTCGACTCTATGAAAGAGGAGTTCCAATCCGAAGCGGGTAAGGCTACCGGCGGTATTCCCCTAAAGTACCAAAGCTGACGCCATGATCACAGACAGTACGCAGTTCTGCATGGGCTGGCAAGCGTTTCTGCATCACCTAGCAGATCTTGACCTCATGGAAGCTCCATCTCTAAAAAGAATGGTTGATGGGCGCCTCCTAGCAAAGGAACTTGGAGTCCGTCCGGGGAAGTGGATGGGAGAGGCTCTAGACTTATGCGTTGCTTGGCAGCTCCGGCATCCTGGTGAGACCGACCCAAGCGGGGCCATCGCTGAGGTTCGCAGGCAATCTAAAAACCTTGGAATTGTGTTATAGTAATTATAGTAAAGTATATCCTATTAAATGAAATTATGCCTATAGTACTAGTATGTTAGTAATATAAACCTAGAAGTTTACTTAGTATAGAGTATTTTGAAGTATAAAAAGTCTAGTAAAAACTATATTTCACTAGTATATATATTTAATAGTTTAGTATGACTAGTAGAAAATATAAGTAATATATTACTAATTTACACTTTTTTATTATAACTACTTTAGAGTAAAACTGTCACAGCTCGAGCCTGGCGGGCTCGATGGAAGCCCGACCGCCAGACAAGCTGACTCATTCTCCGCCCATACC
>WIGN01000513.1:0-22393 GCA_014235955.1 Colletotrichum sojae
ATTTGGCTGTGGAAAAAGGGTCGATTTGCTTGATTGTTTGATTGATTTGCTTGGTGGATTTGGTCGGAGGGCAGCGCCGTCGGCGTGCAGTCGGTTCTGACCAGATACGGTTACATGGCCACGCTCGACCGAGATAGGGAGTACCTCACGTCGTGGCTGGACCTCCTAATTCTCCTCAAGAGGATCAACCTCGACGTTTTCGGTGTCAGAGCGCTGTTTGATAACATGACATTGTACCCGTGGATGGGAGACATGACGGTGTTGACGGCTAACGACACCATCGAGCTGCGCCGATGGGAAGGCGTTTTGGTCGTCGGGCAGAACACCTACACGTTCAAGCCCATCCCTGAATGAATATGTTTTCGATTCCATGGAGCTGCGTTAGCTGACAGAATACACTTGAACAGGGGTATGCGAGGGGCTATTCAACTATCGGGAACATCGGTCCGCGCAGGAGTGGAGGACAACCAACGGCTTCCCTACTTGGGTACTCAGGGCCATTTCCTGTATCTCAGTGGTTGTCTGTCATGATCACTCGGGCTGGTTACGAACCTAGGACGGTTTTGGACAGACAAGAACGGGCGGGCTACGGACAACCTGTATGGCTTTTATCTAGAGATACCGGACTTTCTATGAAATGGACGCTACATCCCTACTCTCCCCGGAACCAAGCACTGCCCAAATGCCTGTTGCCTTTAGTGTAATGACGACTGCGGGGATTCCACTTGAATTCGTGGTCCAGAGACCACAAAAGCGTAACAGCCGCCTCGTCCACGGGGATCGTCGTGCGCGGCGGAGGCACCCACGCGAGAGGCTCCAGCTCCATCTCGAAGTTCCGCAGGTACTCGTCCATGGCGAGCTCGTCCCGGATCTCCTCGGGCGTGAAGAGCTCCCACTCGGGGACGTCGACGTGCGGCAGCGGTATGCACAAGGCGCACCCCTGTCCGAAGGAGCAGTAGCACTCGTCCGGGTTCGACCGGCCGGAGGCGGCCTGTCCGAACCCCTCCTCCCGCTTGCTGTCCATGCCCGGCCCCGTCCAGAACTGCCGCAGCACCTGCCGGTCCGACCACCAGACGGCCCTCCAGCTCTCCGGGCTCATGCGGAGCACGCGGTCCATGGGGTACGGCTTGTACGCGATCTTGGCGCGCAGGTCCGCCCACGAGAGCGGCGTGACCACGCACTGGTCCCACCGCCAGACCGCGCGGTTGAGATCCTCCGACGTGCGGACGTAGTGCCCGAAGTAAGGATGGAATTTTACCTCGTAAAGCCGGTTAAGGATCGACAGCGAGACGGACCGCACGGCGAGCTCCGGGAAGATGCGGTCGCACGAACCAAAGTCCCAGTTCTTCCTCTTGTCCCCGACGGCCGGCTGGCTGGACCACGCGCGCACCTCGCCCGAGAGGAACGCCGGCGCGCGGGACATCTTGACGCGGTGCACGGCCTCGAAGCTGCCCTTCAGGAACCTGCGCTGCCTGCTGCGCGACATGCGCAGGAACTCGGCCAGGAAGCGCAGCGGCAGGCTGACGAGCACGTGGAGGAACTTGTGCATGAGCACCTCCGGGTGCGCTTCGTCGAGGCTCATCATCGGGTACGTCGAGCGCTGGCGCTTCGCGTACACGTCGCTGGGGCGGAAGACGGAGCACCCGACCTCGTGGAACCCGGCGCGCGCGAGGAACTTGAACCGCCGGTCCTGCCAGCTCCTGAGGTCCGACTCCCGGTCCTGCAGCTGCGCGCGCATCTCGAGGAAGTCGTTGTCCGGGGGAACGTCCCAGAGGGGTATGTCCGGCATCGGCGGCGCGCCGAAGAAGAGCGGGTTGTGCTCCCACTGCAGGCCGATGCACTTGGCGTCCTGGGCGAGCTCGCCCATCGCGAAGTCGATCTGGGACCCGATGCGGTTCACCTCGTCGGAGATCACGGCGGCCTTCACGTCGCAGGCAAAGTCGTCGAGCATGTCGGCCAGGGGCACGGCGTAGTAGTTCATCGTGGCCCGGAACGCGCACGTAATCTCGACGAAGTCGTCGCGATCCCAGCCCGCGAAGACCTGCTCCGCGCGCGCGAGCCGGGTCTCGGACGTCTCGCCGGGCGCGCAACGCGGCTCGCCGCCGTCGAGCGTCGCCGTCCGGCACTGCCACCTGGCCCCGCGCGGGAACAGGGGCCGCTGGTAGTGCGCCCTGCGCAGGAACTCGAGGCGGAAGAAGGCGCGCTGGAGCCGCGGGCGGGTGTAGTAGTCGACGGCGCAGCCCTCGTAGCACGGGCGCGCCTCCTCGGGGTCGAACTTTGCGCGCCGGGCGAAGGCGTGGTGGAAGTTGTCCGCGCTCTCCGTGCCCTGGTCCCTGTCGAGCTCCGGTCCCCGGTCGCCCATGGGGTGCGGGTCGGCGGCGGTGACCCAGACGTCGCCCGAGCGCCAGTCGGCCTCCCAGTCAGTGAAGTTGTTGAAGTTGCCCGGGGGTCTCTTCGTGGGCTCCGGGGGCCCGGGATGCAGGTGTGCGAACGGGTCGGGGGCGGGGACGATGACTTTGGAGTCGTCGCCCGCATCGGTGATGCGGTCGAGCAGGTCGTCGATGATCTTGACGAGGTCGCAGAGGTCGGCGAGGCCCCAGAACTGTTCGTTCTTGGGGATGTCGTGGTACATCTTCTCTGCGTATGCTTTGTCAAACTCCTTGCGCGCCGTCTTGGAGCCGTTGAGACGCCTGTCCACGCAGGCTACTGCGTCGGGCCAGGCCATCGGGGCGATGTGCCTCTTCACTATCCTGAGCTTGTTGTCCTTAAAGACTTGTTTCAGGGCCGGACTGGAGAGGGCGTGCCATTCGGCCTGTGCGAGGGTCTTGCATCTGAGAAGCTCCCGGAGGAGGTCGTCAGTAGAGGGCGCCATGGTTTCCGTGTCTGACGGTTCGTCTTCTTCCGACTCTGGGATTCTGGGGAAGGGGATCGCAAAGGGCGACGGGGACAAGGGGGGGAAGCTGGGCGACGGCAGGGGAGAACTCGCGTCGGTTGAGATTGGGGGAATGGCAAACGACCTACGGCCAGGAAGCGAGCGAGAGAGAGCAGTACGAGGTGTTCCTGGGGGTGTTGCTCGGGTTGGGTAGATAGGGCGGCCGCGGGTTGGAGTCGGAGGCTGGGCAAGAGTACGTCGTCTTGGGTGAGTAAAGGTTTGTCGGAGTGGAGAGGAGAGGGCAAAGTAGTTGGATAGCATAAGTTGATTTGTGTGTCAAATGATGGTTGATTTGTATGTGAAATGATTTGTTTCTGAGGTGACCTGTCTGAATAATGTCGTTGGGAGACTGATCGACTGCTGGTTATATGTTGGATTTTGCCAACGAGTTGAACAATCGATTGTGAGTCTTGTCTCGTACTCAAAGAACGAGTAACAAGGCCACCTCTTTGAGCAATTGTTCACAAGCAATGAAGCAGCAGTCTTTCTTCAAATTATCAGGGCCCCTAGAACCAGAACAAGTCTATTGTCTTCTTCAAAGACCCCATTGCGGAAATACAGATAAAGCCCCCCCGTGATTCCAAGCATGATGATGTCTGAGCTATATCCGGAAACCCATCACCAAGAAAAATACACCAAAACGGTAAGCAAGCCAAGAAAATAACAAAACAGTTACTCAAATCCAACTTCTTCGAATCCAACGATGCTTTGGTGGCTGATCGGCTACATCTGGCGGCGACGACGCGAGGTGCTCCCCTTCCCAATCTTCCTGTGGACGGTCCTGACCCACGAGTCCCCACGGGAGGGCGAGGAGCGCGCCGCGCTGGCTCTCTGGCTCTCGGAGTTTGCCTATCGACCGAGCGTGACGTCGGATGTGCCCCTGGTCCTGTGGGGGTTGGAGCCCCCTCCGGATGCGCCGCTGCCGCCGCTGCCGCCGCTGCCGCCGCTGCCGCCGCCGACGCCGCCTCCGACCCCGGTCGTGGCGGAGCGTGAGCTGGACTCTGAACGAACTGCTGCGATGTTGCTGAGTTTCGCGAGGCTGTGCGGCGAGGAATTGGTAGAGGTAAGGATAGATAGATGATGCGCGCCCCCTTCGCCCTCTGTAGTTGATTTTTGGCAAGTCATCGACCGTTCAGACGTGGTTGCTGCTATGGTGTCTGGTGCGAGTACGAATACGGCAATTCGCACTTTCAGAAGTGTCTTAGATGGCCGGATACGTAGTGTGGATAAGTTGATGTGAAAATCAAGGGACTTGGGTCTACGTGCAGTTATTCCATGGGGCGTTGTCCAAGTCCGAGCAAGCTCAGAATCCTCCAGACTTGGCATCTCGTCTCGTATTCGTATCCGCGTTGAAATACAAGACAGTTGAGCCGCCTTCGTGGGTGATATAAAGAGGATAGACATCAAGATACACAAAGGAATGAGCTAAAGATATCCAGAAACTTCCAGAGCCGTGCGCTTCATTCTCAACAATGGCTTCTCTTGCCCCCTTCCCAGTTGTCGTGCACCCGATCCCCTCCGAGACGCCCAATCTCGTTGCCTACGAAAGGGGAGCATCGCCAACCCTCGAGAACGCGCTGGTCTTCATCGGAGGTCTGACGGAAGGCCCGCACACCAATGCCGCCGTCGGCACTATCGCGGACAAGTTGGAGGGCTCCGGGTTCGGCGTCTGGGAGCTCCGGATGCGCAGCTCGTTCGCGGGGTTCGGGTACTCGAAGCTGTCCAACGACGTCGAGGACCTCTCCTGTCTGGTTGCCTACCTCCGCAAGCTTGGCAAGAAGAAGATTGTGCTCCTGGGAGCGTCCACAGGTCAGTACGGACTTGCCGTTTCTGCGGTACTTTCAAGCTCACCACGCTCCTCAGGCTGTCAAGACTGTCTGCTGTACAGCCAGACCAAAGAGAAGCCCGTCGATGGCTACGTTCTGCTGAGCCCCGTGTCAGACCGACACGCTGCCGGTCTGCTCATGTCGTCAGTCGAGTACGAGGCCAGCGTCAAGCACGCCCAGGGAATGATCTCCGAAGGCAAGGAGAACGAGGCCATGCCAACTTCGCTGATCCCGTTCATCTTTACGTCTCCCATCACGGCATACCGATGGAACTCGCTTGGAGCCAAGGGGTAAGATCCGCTGACGCATCAATCTGCCCTGATTTTGCTGATGGTTGACAATGCACAGGGGCGACGATGACTACTTTTCCTCCGATCTTGATGACGCCGCCGTCAAGGCTAGGTTCGGAAAAGTGGATAAGTCGATACTGCTGCTGCCCGGAGAGCAAGATGAGCTGGTCCTGCCTTCAGTCGACAAGAAGGACCTTCTAGAGCGCTGGATCAAGGGGTGCCCTGAGGGAACGGTCAGCCAGCTGTCGCGACTCATTCCCAAGGCCGATCACGCGATTTCAGATCCCGACGCGCAAGCGTGGGTGGGAAGTACCGTCCGGAGATTCCTCGAGACATTGTAGAATAATGCTGTTCAACCCTCATTTCGTCATTGACTACTCGGCCCGCAGCTAAGGCACGCCGTTCTGTTTTCACTAGTTCTATATTACACGAACTGCCGCGCATAACCGCCACGGCCTGATCCCAGCTCTATACCACGCTCGAGGCGTACCCATCGTCCTTGGCCGGTGCCTTTGTCTTCTTCTCGAACAGCTTCTGCCCGACCTTGTCCGAAAGCCGGTCGGCCCTCTCGCCCAGGAATGTCTTGAGGCAGCCGTAGACGCCCGAGACGAGCCACAGGATGGCGTTGACCAGGTCCACCCACACGGCCGTCTTCATCAGGCCCGTGCTGCTGCCCTTATACTCGTCCTCGCCGTCCCTCTTGAGGAAGATGCCGGCGAAGATGCCGAACACGACGATCCACATGATGAACAGGAACAGGTCCCAGCCGAAGGCGCGGTACGTCTTGAACAGCTTGATCTTTCCGCCGACGTACGGGATCGCGCCTAGGGGTGTTGCTGCAACAAACAGCACCGCGGAGAGCGCAGACGACCCAGCGACGACGACTGCGAAGATCCACTCTGCAGAGAACCCCTCGTCGGCGCGGTCGTCGGCGTGCACGCGGTTGCCGTAGAGCCCAACGGCGATGAGCGCGAGGACGAACTGCAGCCCGCGGCAGACGAGGCGGGGCACGACCTCGAAGGTCTTGAGCCAGGTCTTGCCGACCGTCTTGCCCGCGTCGGCGCCCTCGTTGAAGGCGTGGCGGCCCGCGCGGCGACCCAGGTCGGACTTGTCGGCGGCGCGGAGCTCGGAGGCGGCGCCGGCGAGACCCTGCGCGTTGCGGCCCAGTTCGATGACGGTCTGACCGGCTTTGAGGGCGTTGCTGAGTTTGCTCATTTTCGGTGATTGTTTGGGGAAGGGGGGTATCTCGGTTGGGAAATGAAGGATTACAATGCAACGAAGGAATTCGGATGTTGATGCTCGTGGCAATGACCGCGTTGGTGCTTCAAGGGCGTTTCGAAATGGAGCGCGTGATGCTGATGCAAGATGGTCGCGGGAATTGAAGAGAAAAACCGGCTAGCAGTTTTAACTCGATGCGGAAAAAACAAGAAAAAAAAACGAAAGAAATGCCTTCAAAAAATACTCAAGGAAATGGCAAAAAAAACCCAAATCGAAAACCGAACGGTGATGAGGAGCAGGAGACTGATTCAGAGAGGTGGTGGACAAAAAAACTCCTGAACAACATGCTACGGGTCCTCCGCCTTATAACAAACCACCACGACGACAAAAGGAGCATGAACAGGCCGTCTGACGAGGCCGGGCTGAGTCGTCGCACCGACTGACGCCCAGAGGCCCTGGGAACAATGAAACCCCCAGTTCGGCGCGTCTGTTTTGTTGCTTCTTGCGTTCTCATGATGGGATGTCGAGGGCCAATCAAACCAGATGCGACAGCGTTGTGCCCTGTTTGCAGGGGTTGGTTTGACTTGTTGTCAGTCAACTGGTCTCTTGCCGCCCAATCGACGCGGCGCTTAGCGAAACTTGTCCGACGGCCCATTCGTCTACGCGCCGTCCGGGGGAATGAGTGGACCTTGAGTGACTGGCCAATACGTGGAAAGCTACCGACGTTTGTTTCGTCTTTTCATGACAGTTTTGCGAGATTGGGAGGGAGAGGGAAATATTCAGAGGTGTTGAAAGCCAGTTGTTCAAGTCTCACGTCCCCTGGCCTGGCCTGAGAGCAGGGGTAAGTAAGTCGAACGCTGCCGCGGCTCGCTGCCGCTGGCTGGGCTAAGGCGGGCATTGGACGTGAGATGACAAAGGGTTTTCGCCTTGGGATATGCGACGTACGATTCTATTCCTAGTCGACCTGTCGCTTGACCTGTGGCAACATCTTGAGCCGAAGAAGAATATTGTTCATTTCTCGTGGTACCGCCATCGAATGGCGAGCAACGAGGGTACTCGCGCGGTTGAGGTGATGCGTCGATTATGTCCCCAGATAGTCCTTTGAATGCTTTCAAATTGATGAGACATCTATATTAGTAGGTTAGTCATCGGCGTGTTCTCGTCGCCCGTCGTCCGTCGTGTGCACTACTTCTGCGGCCGAGGGCGCCGGCTTTTGTGGAGACTCGGAAGTATCCACCCCGGGATCGGGTACCGGATGACGGGGTTTCTCTGTCAGGCATGAAGTAGCACGCTACACGTTCCGACTTTGGAGCCGTTCCGCGGGACCTCACGGAACGGAATTCAATGCGGCAAGGAAACGGTAGGAAGACACGCATCCTCTTCACATCGTAAACGTTGGCGTTTTTGAGGCCTCTATGACTGTGCCTTGCCCATGAGACGCAGAAGTAGTCTCGAGAGGTTCTTTCCATGCATCGCTCAAATACTTGGGCAGAAGAAGGCTTCAAGCGACTGTCTCCGTTGGTGGTCGCTCATAAATCGCAACACGGAGCCCGCGGACGCCAGCCAGTACGTCTGGACGGTGAGGAAGGGCGCAATCTCGGCAGAGTGAACATCGCAATGTCTCTAGAGCAACGTTGTCAACGCACACAGGGACGAGGCAACGACCAAAGCCAGTCGCGCATCATCACGGGCCAACGTGCGCGTGACAGAGAGACTCAGGAGTCATGTCAGGATGATCGCACTAAAATCATAGTAGTCCGACGGTCGTTTGGAGCGATGATGTGCGACGTTTCGACTCGCCGAAGTCGAGCCGCCTACTGACTCTTGAGTATCTGACGGCGATGTCACGTTGTGACGATTATCTAGAGGATGTGACTACCCTTTTAGACTTTGAAAAATTCTGGAGAGATCATCCTCGCATTGAGCGATTTTCGCGTTGGCGCGCAAATTAGTAACTTGGATGATTTCAAGGTCTTGTTTATTTTTGGGGTCGACGCAAGCGAGTGTCGATCTCGGAGGAGGGCGATCGCGATGCTAATATAGGGCCATTGAAAAGGGGAAAGCTGGGAGAAGACGGCGGGAAAAAAGAAAGAGGAAAAAAGAAAAAGCATAGAGATGTCCCAATCGAAGTATTCACTGTCACTCACGGGGATAGCGGTGTATGGTCCATGGGAAGGCATCCCCAGCCTCTGCATCTTCTCGAAGGTTCATCTTCTCGGCTCTCCTGAGCCTGCCTCCTCAGTTGGGGAGCAACGACTCCACATCACCCCCAAGGGAAACAAAAATAAACATGGAGGTTGGACTGACCAACTGGGTCCTCTCGAAGACTCTCTCGATGGGCCTAGGGCTGGGAAAGAGGGATCTTCGAAAAATTCTCCATAGTACATTCTCCACGTTTCCGTCCCAACTTGAGTGTTTCCCTGAGGTCTTGGGCATCGATCGTCCGAACGCGGTCGTCTAGATTCTTACAGGGGCATAATCAGGCCCTTCGAGAGATGGGTAGTATTTGGACTGCTATGCTGTCAACGAGCGGTGCGGTCGATCATGGGCAAAATGCACGACTCGTCCGCCTTGGAGCTTGCCGTCAGCCGAGCGCGGCTACTCGGCCCTAGGGTAGTTTAGGATGCTGTTGGCGACTGTGGAGGCTCTTTCGGAGGTTAAGCGACCGCGTGTCTCCCCAAGAGCCAAGCCGCTTGACTCGGCTATTAATAGTTAAGGTTTCCTTTCGGCGTTATCGAAGGGCACGGCAGGGCTGCGTCAGTTTCACGTAGAACGGAGAGGGGGAGACGGAAAAGGCGGGAAGAGACCATGGCTTCTGTTGCCTCTCCCAGCCATGACCGGCGTACGGGTTATAGTTGCCGTTCGATATTGGCCAGGTACTTGGTGTTGAGTAGAGAGTTATCCGTAGTGCCGTCGTAAAAGTAGAGAGTCGAGAGGTAGCCAAGTGGAATGTTGCGTTGCCCCCTTAATCTAGCGCCTCCCAGGGACCCCTCTTTTGCACTAAAATAGGGGACGTGGGGCTGTTTGTGTGTGACATCACCGCCTCCCTCTTCTGCTCTTTGTTAAGGTCTTGGTGAGGCTTATGCGGTGAGGCTTAACATGCAACATCCCACCGCCTCCCATGCCCAGCTAGAAACCAGAGGATAGCATACGAATAAGGTACGCTATAGGGGAGGCTGGGGGGCGCAGTCTCCCCCTCTGCAGTGCCACGCCCGACCAACCACCCGCTGAAAATCGAGGAACCCGAGCCAATCGGCGCCGTTGCGGTCTCCGGCGTCCGTGGGTGCCGTGGGTTCTCTCGGCTGTGTATCCGTAGAGGTTAGAGTGGTCTATGGAGAGGGAGGCAAACTCGCCCAGCAATTAAGCTACACCATACCACATTGGCATACCAGTGCCAACAGCTCACCGGTATCCCTCCCCTATGAGGCTCTCGTATTTGTCCGGTTCCCCACATGATGTCAATCTGGCTCCGCAGATGGACCCCTGCCGTCGGCATTACGAGAAGATCTTCGTGGCCCGGCAGTGCAAGCCTCGCCTCCCCCGAGAGGTACGAGGTGGTGATCGTCGAGGCAAACGGGGACCCTGAGCAAACGAGTGGCACCAGCGTCGAGGATGGATCTTCTTGATATATAAGGGACCCGAGGATGCCGCCTCGAATGGATTGGAAAGAAAGTCACATCCTCATCACACTCAACAAACAACAATCCTAAAGATAATCTACCGACCGCTTCAGTCTTTTCAGATCTAACCAACAACCATAACAACCAATATAAACCCATCAACAACTTCTCTTAAAAGCGCTAAAAATGCGGTTCACCACCCTCGCCGCCCTCTCCCTGGCTACCGTCGCCTCCGCCCTTCCCACCTTCACCGCCGTGACAAACGGCACCACGAACGGCACCGCCCCGGCCCTCCCCGCGGACGCAAAGTTCCAGCTCATGGCCCTCCGCTCCGCCTCCCCCGTGCACTTCTCCAAGTTTCAGGCCGCCCTCAGCTCCGTCTTCCTGCAGCTGCCCTCCCAGAACGCGACCTGCGACGACCGCGAGGCCGTCGCCGCCTCCGAGGCCGCCACCTTTTACCTCCAGGACGGCGGCCTCTACTTGTACGCCGCGTCCGCCACCCCGCAGCAGCTCTACGCCGACCGCTCGGGGATGGGCCAGGGCAAGCTGGGCTACACCACGGGCGCGCAGCCCGCTCCCCGGAACGCGGAGCGCACGGGATGGGTTGTCGACAGCTTTGGCGATTTGACGCTGGATGGTGCCGGGTTCCTGGCGTGCCCTGACAGCATCGAGGGCTCGTGGAGCGTGTGGGTTTCTGCTGGTGTTGCGCAGCCTGCTGGCAACGCCGACTGCCTTGGCGTCTCGGTCCGCGCTGTGCAGGTTTCTGAGCCCAACAGCTGCTCTTACACCTCCTAAGCCATTGGCTACGACTGCGACTCATTTTCATCCCTCGGCATTCATCACTCGGCATTCGGTAAAAGGCATCATCAGGGATATCCTATAGAATTTGGAGCATTTTGCGATTTCACGGCATCACCACTTTGATGACAAACGGGAGGGGATTGTACAACTGATACACGGACAATTGTCTATTCTGTACATGAATTAATATGACATCTTTCTACACACTTCGCAAACTAGACATGACTCTACCAATGCCACTGACCAGACCAGGCGTTGCTTGACATACCCCCGAGTACAAACTGCTTCCGAATACAATCGCTATTGCCTCCCAAACATGCCGCACCCTAACCCTCAACCTCAGCGATGCCCGCCGCATCCGCCTCCCGATCAAGCTTCGCCTTGTCAAACTCCTCGTCGTTGGTCGGCAACTCAACCCGCCACTGCGAGATCTGCGAAGCGCCGATGTCCACCTCGCCGTCCGTAGCAAGTGCGAGCACATGCCCGCCCTGCGTCCGGTCCTCGGTGATGAAGTGCAAGTGGTCCCCGGCAACGCTGATCCCCTGCGTGTACTCGGGCGACCGGAACCCCACCACGGTGCCGCGGACGGGCTCGGAGAAGGTGTGCGAGGCCTGGTTCCGCCCGACCTCGAGCATGCCCTGGCCGGGGTACTGCTGCCCGCCCGCCGTGCGGACCACCACATCCTTGAAGACGCCGTCGATGCGCACTGCTAGAAACTGGTTCCGCGAGGAGGGGAAGTGTGCCGTCAGGTTGTCGAACAGGCCTTTCTTGTCGGCGAACGCAGCTCGTAAATTCGCCGTGGGACGAAGCCGTGTGACCATCGCAAAGGGCGCGACGGCGTCCCCCGAGGGGGAGGTGTCGACTTCCGTGACGGTGCCGTCCGACTTCATCTGGTAGACGCGGCCGTCGAGGACGATCATCTCGCCCTGCATGTGGCGGAAGGTGCCGAGGCCGTGGTCGCCGTGGGCGAGGAGGGAGTGCAGCGGCAGGCCGGCCGAGGCGATGCCCGACATGAGGGCGGAGATGATGGAGTACTGGTAGATTTCGTTGACGGCCATTTTGGGGGATGTTTTTTCGGGGCTGACGATGTCGAAGTGGTGATGAAATTCTTGGTGTTTTGAATGAAGTGATCAGCAGCAGCCAAGAGATGCCGAGAAGTTCTGCAGCGGGAGCGGGGTGTTTTCGCGGACGATTGCTGACTTGCAGGTGTTGATCAATCAATACCTCTTCAATTAGTTTCCGGGTTAGTCCATTTAATACTAGCAGAAAGCCCGTTCTCTCCTTTCTCGTCTAGAGCAAGAGAGTCTCGCCTGCTGCTGCAAAAAGGTTTGTTGAGTCATCAACGTTGCGCTTTGGTCCCACCTCCCCTACGGATACACTAACTCCTTCTCTCCGCTCTGCTGCTGACGCTGACGTCAGTCAGTCTGTCGTGCGGTGTGCGGCGGCATCGTCGGAAGGAATACTGTTACAGCGCAATATCGAGAAAAAGGGTCTTTGCTGCGTGTTTCTCCACACAAAATTCGTCTAGCTAAATATTGCATGGAGATACGTCTAGACGAGATATCGTGAGATTCCAACTTCCGTTCTATTCCCACGGGTCCTTCCTTGGCATGTTCAGTCTCGTTGTAAGCCAACTTGGGGTCTGTCTCAGCCACCTGATGAAAACGGCCTAGTTTGATGATTGATGCTCAAAGAATACCTGATCATCACGTTCTTTTTTGCTTCCTTGCGTCTATTCTCTCCTCCCGTTTGCACCATCCCTCAGATCCACCATTAATCCTTCCATCCATCAACCTACATAGACGAATCAACCTACATCCCCCTACCAACCTATAGACCACAGACTACACCAATGTCGGAAACAGTCGACGTCGTCATCGACTCCCTCGTCGCCGCCGGCGTCCGCTACATCTTCGGCGTCCCGGGAGCCAAGATCGACTCCGTCTTCAACGCCCTCGTCGACCACCCCGAGATCCGCCTCGTCGTCTGCCGCCACGAGCAGAACGCCGCCTTCATCGCCGGCGCCGTCGGCCGCATCACCGGCCGCCCCGGCGTCTGCATCGCCACCTCCGGCCCGGGCACCACCAACCTCGTCACCGGCCTCGTCACCGCCAACGATGAGGGCTGCCCCGTCGTCGCCCTCGTCGGCGACGTCAGCCGCGTCCAGGCCGCCCGGCGCACCCACCAGAGCCTGCGCGCCGTGCAGCTGCTCGAGCCGGTGACCAAGAGCGCAACCGCCGCCGTCCACCCGGATCAGGTGGCGGAGATCATGCTCCGCGCGTTCCGGACGGCCACGGCGTATCCTCAAGGTGCTGCCGCCGTGAGCCTGCCGATCGACATCATGACCTTGGGCACCAAGACCAGTAACCAGGCATTGCCGCCCGCCGCCTTCGTTCCGCCCGAGTACGGCACCTCACCGTCCGCCTCACTCAGCGCCGCCGCCTCCATGATCCAGAACGCCCGGTTCCCCGTCCTGTTCCTCGGCGCGCGGGCCGCCGCCTCGGATGCCGTCGACGCCGTTCGCGGTTTCCTTAGAAAGCACCCCGTCCCCGTCGTCGAGACCTTCCAGGCCGCGGGCTCCATCAGCAAGGACCTCGCGCACCTCTTCTACGGCCGCGTCGGCCTCTTCCGCAACCAGCCCGGCGACAAGCTCTTGTCGCAAGCCGATCTCGTCATCGTCGCCGGCTACGACCAGTCCGAGTACGACGCCGATGCCTGGCACGGGTCCGGATCCCCGGATATCCTGCACCTCGACTGGATCCCGGCGGACTATGGGGCGGCGTACAACCCGCGCCTCGAGCTCGTCGGGTCCATTGCGGCGAACCTCCAGGCCCTGACGAACGTCCTCGCCAACGTCTCCCGGCCCCAGGAGCTCGATGTTTCGAGAGAGATCTTCAAAGAGTTCCACGCCTGGGAGCAGAGCCCAGAAGCCCTCGGCCGGGAGGACGGCCGCGTCCACCCCTTGCACTTCATCCGCCTCCTCCAAGCCCTCCTCCTGCCCTCGACAACCGTCACCTCCGACGTGGGAAGTATGTACATCTGGCTCTCGCGGTACTACTTCGCCTACGCGCCCAAATCCTTCCTGGTCTCCAACGTCCAGCAGACACTCGGCGTAGCCCTGCCCTGGGCCATCGGCGCATCCCTCTCCCAGGACCCCCCCTGCTCCAGGAAGGTAGTGTCCATCAGCGGCGACGGCGGGTTCCTCTACAGCGGGCAGGAGCTTGCCACCGCGGTCGCCCAGGGCTGCAGCATCACGCACTTCGTGTGGAACGACGGGCGGTACAACATGGTGGAGTTCCAGGAGGTCGGGAGGTATGGACGGAGCTCCGGTGTCGAGCTGGGGGGCGTGGATTTCGCGGCGTACGCCGAGGCGTTCGGCGCCAGGGGGGTGAGGGTTACGAGCGCGGGGGACATGGAGAGGGTCATGAGGGAGGCGCTTGCGTGCGAGGGGGTTTGCGTTGTGGATGTTGCTATTGACTATGAGCACAATGAGGAGTTGATGAGGAATGTTATTCAGGATGCGGTGGCGTAGGTCTGGGGGGGGCGTTGGTACGAGTGATAGTATAGACGTTAATAGTTGTATAGGCAACCATTTTGCGTTGCTACGTGCCGGTAAAAGTAATGATGGTATGTTTTTTCTTGCTCTCTTCAAGTCGGTGTTGCATTGTGCTGGGATTGTCGTGTGTGGATCGGTCTGATCAGAGATGGGATATCTTAACGAGTGCAAGTCGGTGTGGTCTCCATCTAGCAGAATTGTGCTTGGCGGTTCCAGCCCTCTCGACTGGTAAGCCGAGCTGTCAAGCCTGTGATGGAGACTGGTCGACTTGCCCCTTGATTGGCCCTGAGTGCTTTCTTGCTGCCCGATGATGAGACTGATGATTGCCCGGGATCGTGAGATAATCACTGTGTAAGACCAAGAGAGAACGTTTCTCTATGTCCACTTAAAGAGAGACAGTGCAAGTTGGGTTCGCGTGAGCTCGGTACCTCGCTCCGATGCGTTTTGTCTCGTGGCAACGAATGGAACCCGCCATGTTCACGAGCCAGTCACATTGTTCTTCGCCATGATTTCTTTTTTTTTCCTTTCTTTTTTTTTTTTTTTTTTGGCAGATACACGGACGATTATGTGATGAAAGAAAAAAATAACAGAGGGGCCGCTTCTGAGGAGTTGGAAATCTGGCTGTTGTCGTGATATCGACGTGAAAACGGTCTCTGGGGTTATTGGTCGAGCCGGACTTGGGTCGGACTCGAGAGGAGGTGTCGTTTCTTGTTTTAAGGTTGGGCTGTGGGAAAACTAAAGTGCTTACTATGATTTCGATTGACAAACTGACAATGAGAGAGCCATGTGCATGTTGAGGTCATCTCGATGCCTTGGAACTTGGTTGGAGAACCTTGGAACAAGGCGCAGGTTTAAGTGAATGGGGTCGGGCATGTTCTGATCCTCAGACTACTCCATACACCCTTCAAAAAGGACCATGGAAAGACGGGGATGGAAAAGGAAAGATGGCGGGACTCTTTCTGCTCGCTTACTAGTGATCTCGGCGTCCATGCCTTCAGCCCTATGTACTAATTGCCATGGGGCCCGGCTGCCCCGGACGAGGTGCCGCACAGATGGCGGATGCACTTTCTTTATCCGCGAGACGCGAGACTCGTTGGCTCGCATGCGGCAACCAGGCGCAATGCAAGGGTGTTCTCGGTAAAAGAGTAGGATTGCGGGGGGGGGAGTCCGGCCCAACCAACGTTCTCGGACTGCGGTCAAGGGCCGATAACCGACATGGATTTATAATCCACCTCCAATGTCGCAATTGGGCAGGGATGAGAAGAGGGGATGTGTGTGTGTGTACAGAACCCCTCATTGTGAAATCCATCACGACATCGACCTTGTGATGGTGCGACGGCTCATCCTTCGACCGGTTCATTGGTAATCACTGAGATCTTTAAAAGAACCTAGACCTTCCCCTCGTCGACGACGGCTTTGCAGTATCTGAATCCGCCCAGACTCGAGTCCGAAACAGTCCGTCGTGAACTTCGCTTTCCCCTCACACAAGAACAACACCGCCGAGATGTCTTCTCCCAAGATCAAGCTGTACACCAACCACGGCTGCCCATGTACGTGAATCCCCAACCCGAAAGCATCATCCCCGTTCTCTGGTGTGTCTTGCCGAAGCGGCTTTCAAACTCGGGTCCCGGGTCCAAACCGCCAGCAACCCAAAGCACACCACAGACACCACGACCCGAACCCCTTCTGACGATCTCACAGGGGCTCACCGCGCACACATCGCCCTCGCCGAGCTAGGCCTCCCCTACGAGGAAGAAATCATCGACCTCTCCGTGCCGCGCACGCAGGAGTACCTCAAGGTCAACCCGCGCGGCCTCGTCCCCTCGCTCTCCTACGACGGCGAGATCGTCACCGAGTCGGCCGTCGTCGCGCAGTTCCTCGCCGACGCGCACCCCTCGCACCTGGTCCCCACCGCGGGGACCCCCGAGGCCGCGCTGCGCCGCGCGCGCGTCGCCTTTTTTGTGGATGCGTACTTTAGCAAGGCCAACGGGTACATCTTCAAGGTGTACTCGGCCAAGAGCGAGGGCGAGGTGGAGGCTGCGGCGGGGGCTTTCGTGGACGCCGTTGCGAAGGAGGTTGAGCCCTTGCTGGGGGATGCTAAGCCTTATTTTGGCGGGAGCGAGAAGGTTACGCTGGCCGAGGTGAGTTTCCTCTTTTGGCTGGAGTGTGATGTGTAATGCTTACAGTCTTTACAGGTCCTCACCGGGTCCTTCACCCTCCGCCTCTTCTCCTTCGCCAACCACGGCATCCTCCCCAGGAGCATCCTCGCCAACCTGGAGCAGAGGGCGCCCAACTTCTACAAGTGGGCGCAGGCCGTCAACCAGACCCCGAGCGTCACCAAGATCTGGGACGAGGTCAACGTCGTGGAGAGGACCAAGCACAGGATCGCCAGCCTGCGGGCCGCTGCTTAAGTTATTGTAATCGCAGAGACAGCTTCACGGGTATATTCGTAATATAGTAAAACTAGGTTTACCACAAAGCCTTAAATACCTACTAGATTCCACCAACGGGAGAAGAAAGTACGATCCCTTGTGAACCCTTTGGAACGAAGCTTTTCAAAGGGTTTCCAAGTGCCTAACTACGCTTGAGAAATTTGTGGCGGTTACTCCACGACATACTTTGTGCCCTCAATAGACAAGAATGACAACGAAAGAATTGCTGCACGTAACACCTCGAACCCTTCCCGTCCTTCGTCTATGACACAACAACGCTGACTCCTATAAAACGCGCCCTGTTCTAAATCCTGACGAGAGGCGTCTTGACGGCCCGGGACGAAGCAGCCGGCTTGGGGCCCTCAATCGACAGCACGTTGGACCTCTCCACCGGCCGCCCGATCTCGCCCATCGTGTAGTAAAAAGCGACGGACCTGACCTTGAGATATCCCTCGATCACCACCGAGCCGAGGCCGATGGCCGACTCCGCGACGGCGATGACGCACTTGGCCCCCTTCTTGGCGGTCGTGTCCTCCTTGAACTCCTTGCAGTCGGAGCCCATGTTGTAGAGGCCCCAGGCGCCGAGCGGGATCACGGCGTAGCTGACGAGAAAACGCCACTGGTTGGCGATGGCCACGGCGCGGTCCTCCCGCTTCGCGAGGGCGGCGGGGCCGTGGTAGGGGGGCTGCTCCCAGACGTCGAGGGAGGTCGTCTCGGGCCCGGCTGCCGGGTCCGAGGTCGTTGTTGCGATGGGCTTGGAGAGGGCCATGGGAGACGAGAGGAGGCTGAAGGCGAGCAGGGCTTTGGAGAGATGGGCTGGGAAGAGCATGTCGATGTGAGGATGCTCGTAAGAACTGAGTTTGTGGACTTGAGGATGTTGTGTTTTCGTTATGAACAGAACTGAATTTTCAACTTCTCTGTTATTGCTCTTCATAATCTTTTACAGGTGGCCCTCGTGTTTAAATACCCGATCAATAACCAATTGAGAGTTGCTAACCGCTCTCCACGGCTATAATTACGTCCAACCTCGCCGGCTGTGTAAGAGCTGGGACTCACCTGAAGCTGCACCCTGAATGTCACGGAGGATGTTGTTGCTTACCTGCACAGTAGCACGTCAAGGCACAGCCGCGCTGTCAACCGAATTATAGGAATGTCGTGAGATCGCCGTCAGAGCCGTGCCGTCGGCGCCTTCCCAATACAAGCTTCATTGCACGCGGAGCTGATGCAGGCACCTAAACTTGGTAGAGGCTGAGGGCGTCTGCTGATTGGTTTCGCTTCTCAGAGTGTGAATGGCTGCGCAACTTTGGGTGGTCAGACTCTACCGTTCTGGGCGGAAGTCGTTCGGACTCGGCTTGGCATGAACAACCCCCCATGGCCCCCACGAACAACCAGTTTGGCAGCGGAATTCAAGCCTACGACCCACGCTAGGCGGCAAGCATATTCCCCAATGTGACCCTATATATCTCAAAATACACACTATCAGGGGTGCCAGAGGCCTAGTCTTCCTGCGGCTGTGTCGAATCCTCGCTGCAACGGCTGGCAACTCTCTGTGACGAGACCAAGTAACTTACAGAACCATTTCAGAGGAGACAACAGAAATAGATCGTTTTTAACCAGGCAACCAAAATGGCATGGTGCTGATTTGAATGTATAATTAAAAAGGAACATCGTCAAAGTCAGAAAGTTTAGAATTCCCAACACGCCAACTCACATTACGTTCAACAACAGCTTCGAAGCCTTGTTCCCTAGTCTTTTACACTTCAAACACCATCGTCTTTCAAATATTCGCAACAACAACATCCCAGACACAATGAAGTTCACCATCCTCTCCGCCGCGACCGTCCTCGCTGGCCTCCTCGGCACGGCCTCCGCCCGCTGCTTCAACGGCAACCGGAGGGTCCCCGCCAACCACGGCGACACGCTCGCGACGCTCCTCGTGGCGGCGGGCAACGCCGAGGCGCAGGGTACCTACGCGTCGACGGGGAACTACTGGCTCAGCACGACGATCGACAACTTCGCCGGCGGGACGACGTGCCTCAGCTTCGGCGTCGAGAACGTCAGCGGCCACTACAGGGACATCACGACGGCGGTCGCCGTCGAGGGCCTTCTGCGCGAGTGGGTCGGCTGCGGCAACGGCGGCAAGTCGGAGTACCACGACGGCAGCCTCCACGGCTGGCGCTTCATGTGAGTCCAAGCTCCCCCCCCCCCCCCCACACTATTGTCTCTCTGGTAAATACCAGGAAAGAGGTTATTGACGACGGCTTCTCAGTTTCCACATGGACTGCAATTAATGGGAGCGCCACGGCGTCAGCCAAGCAGGGGGCAGTCATATGTTCTTCATAGTGCCCTCCCTCTTTTTCCTAATGCGGGGCGTTTAACCCGCGATACTGGATAAAAGTGTGCATGGTTCAGACAAGTTATTCTTTTGGGGATTAGGGGCCGAAAAGTCTATCGGACATAGCGTTATCAAAGTTACAGCTTGCTTTTCTTGATCACCCGACTTTGAGTTGCCAACACGTGATACTCAGGCCTGGCCGCATCGTACCATTGGTGGCCATAGTGACCTGTGCAAAAGACTTCCCGGCTATTCCCAGCATCCATGTTGTACGTTCTCGTAGCAAATGCTCCTGGTCAGTTGACGTCAGGCGATCTCTCTCGCTCGATAGTTCACCAAGTGCGGGAGTATAATTTATCCCTATTTACCTACACTTACCTACTACGTGCCCCGTTCCCTCAGAAAACTAAAGGAAGGTAAATGTCTGCTGCAAAGAACCAGAAAGCTGCGATGAGTCCGTGACAGATGTGTCACTGATCAACAGGGTACATCCACAGCAATCTCAATAAGACCATAGAGCTAGGTTTCTGGCGACCCGAGCAATGGCCAGCGTCCCGGCCGCAACCTGTCGGTCCTTGCTCGGTGCCATTTTCAGCTGACCAGAGGTCGCTTCTACCCTGGCAATCAGGGGTGACCACATCCGCTGCTACCCTACGTGGAGTACCGGAAGCGGATGGGCAGGTCTTTTGAATCGGCGAAACCTGTCAGTTGGGAATTGCAGGGGAGGATAACAGTGCCATGATGTTGATCAGCCAGTGAAAAGTTGATGCACATATAGGAAAACGTTTAGTCTACAGCTGCCTTTTCCATCTCTACCTTGACCTTCCATGAGCTCCTGGTGTTTGACACGTAGGGTTCAAGATGTGAAAGGACGAGACGGGAAGACCGAGCAAGGGCCGAGCAGGGCCTACCTAGCTACAGGGGCTATACCGAGGGGCTTCTAGTATTGATCTGAGAAGAATACCATGCCTCAGTAGCTTCACGAAATCTTATTAGTACCCTCAGCCCACTGTGCCTACCTATGAACCTTGAGGACATTGCTCTCTTTACATTTACCTATCCTTCTCTTTTCTATCTTTTAGCTCTGAAAACGTCCGGTCTCTTTAGAAATCTCAATATTTAGCAGTCAAAGAACAGCTTCAAATTGCGCTGGCCCGCTGGTCTTCCATTTCTGTTTCTCCTTGCCTCCTCAAAGCAAGCCATATATGCGCTGAACTATTAACTCGTGACGATGAGGTACTCGGAGAGCTCATGTAAATAGCATGCTTGGTTCAAAGCCTGTTCGGCACGATAATTCCAGGGCCCCTTTCAGCAGCAGGTCGGTACAACAGACAGAGGACCAAGTGGGCTAACCGTGACGCTCTCAAGGCCCAGCCGCTTGGGGTTGTCGGATGCTTAATCCTGTATTCGTCGGAAGAGGCTGAAATTTCCGCCCTACAAGGCAAACCTGACTCGACATAGCTCAACCTTGACTCATGTTACAGAGAAACAGCTACACTCTTAATGCAATTTTAAAATGATCACCCTTGGCAGGAGTAGGCTGACAGCGGGTGAGCCACAATTCTCTACTGAATAAGGCAAAGCCATTGCCATCTTGTTTTGAACCCGTACGACGTTTTCCCTTTACGTAGAATAGATTAAGAAGCTTGGCAGCAAACAAAACAGTCGGATCGTAGTCGAGAGAAGGTAAATCGCAGGACTACACGGAAGCAGGCAGATCAATATAAAAGTGGTGATTTCCTTGCCTCTCATCATGAATTGTTCACTCAGGACATCATCGGAAGTTCGTCACTCACTACTTTCAATATTCATTTGCTTCTTACAGTTCGCTTCTGCATCTTCAATTCTTCAAGTCCGGCGCTTTGACCGCACTTTCATTACATCAAGGTCCGGCAGCCAAGTAACAACAACTCACCAACAATGAAGGTCTCAGGCAACACCCTCCTGGCCATGATGGTCGTCCAGGCGTCGGCCCTCGTGCAGATCGAGGTCCGTTTTAGTGACACCATGATCGACGTCGGCGACTTGGACCTGTTCAAGGCCACCTGGGAAGCCATTTACTCCGAGCCGGGCAACGGCCGAGCTATAATGGCGGACCGCACCATCGGCGCACAGAACCACGAGTGCCGCCCCTCCGGCGACGACAAGCCGACCGTCAACGTCCAGGTCCGCATGAACGGCGCCTGGGGCCAGACGCCCGGGCTGTCCCAGAACCAGATGCGCGAGGGCCTGGTCGAGTCCATGTTCGAGGCCCTCACCGAGGTGTCCAACAAGAACGCCTACCAGGTCTTCAGCTCGTGCGAGGGCTTCAGCATGATCCCGTCCTTCCCGCACGACCCCAACGCCGCCTGCGGGCCCTACACGTCGAGCGGGCAGAACTGCGACTACCCCTGCCGCGGCGAGCCGGGGATCCAGTGCACCGTCCGCAGCTGGGCGCACCGCGTGCCGTCGTCGATGCGCGTCACTGCCTACATCGACAACCAGCTGCAGGCTGACGACCTCACCGTCGAGTTCTCGTCCACCAACGTCAACAACGAGAAGGGCGGCTGCGGCTGGGTTGGTCCTGTCGCCCAGGCGCTGGCTGGCTTCATCCCCGTCGCTGGCGAGTACTTCGCTAAGGGTGTCGAGATTGGCTGCAGCTCTTAAAAGGTTGGATGAAAGCCGAGGCGTGGCATGCCACCAGGGAAGATCCGGGAATCTTCTCGGGCGTGACTAACTGGAGGTTATCATTCTTGTGTGTACTTATGGTATCTTTCCCCTGTCAGTTTAGAACCCTTCAAAAGTATATTAATACAAGGTGCTCCTGAAAGTACTGGACCACATCGTGAACAACATACCGTGCGATATCAACCGCCTATCTCCACGCAGTACTGCTGCCCGCAGCGGCTTCATTGTGTGATGACCCAGGCGGTAATGAAGAGACTGCTGGAGTCTGCTTGTAGTTGGAGGATTCGTTCTGCTTAAATCGAAGTCATCCTGCAGATTTGGAAGCATTGCCGAAACACTCCCTCGCCAGGAGGCGAGTCCGCTACTAGAAGGGTCGCATCCTCATACAGACCTCCAGGAATTGATGAAGACCGAAAGAACAGTTTCTGGGGTGTGATCGATAACTGCGTTCCAGTACGATTTGAGGGTTAGCAGGTACTTTGGGTTGTGGTAGAAAGGGCCTATACGGGCTGTATATACTGGTCCAGTACGCTAATGTTACGACCCGTTAGGCATAACACGTTGGAACAACCCCGCCTTGGATCCCGGCGGCTAACGCAGGACATAATCACTTCTCCAGAGAAGCAATTATAGTACTAGTGTTACGGCCAGCCTTCTGACAGTGAGGGTATGTTAACAGAAGCTGAGGTTTGACGCTGTGAACAGTACTGTAGGGT
>WIGN01000514.1:0-22392 GCA_014235955.1 Colletotrichum sojae
ACACTCGGAGAAGAAATCCTCGTGTCTGCAGCTACTAGCGTGGGGGAGCTTGCCCAAGCGTTGAGCGGTTGACGTTGGAGTAGTGGTGGTGATGGTGTGCTAATCCCCATCAGGATTGGTGTTGGTGGGAAATGATGGATTGAGGGGGAAATGAGGACGCCTCCAAGTCGGCGCATCACTTGCAGCTGTAGCATCACCTGCAGTAATTTTCGTTGACTTGGGGGGCTTCAATCAAAGAATTCGTTCTCAGAAGCTCGGGGAATGATGACGAGGAAAGACAAGGGGAACGGCATATCTCAAATTGAAGGGAGGGTAGGAAATTCCGCGCTCGCGGGGTTTATCTGTCTAGTGAGACACTCTCCTCGTACCCCTGACTGTGAGGGTTCAGATATGCGTGAATCAAATGGTGTCACCATGTCAGAAGTCAAAAGGAAGTCTTGCACAGTGGAGGGGGAGAAGAAGAAAAGATGAACCGTTGCTGTGTAACTATTGACGGAAGAAGCAATGGAAACAAGCTTTGGGTCTGACGCCACTGGAAATAAAGCCACTCGAAGTAAAGCCACAGGAGGCACCACGATACCTGAGTGTCGGGAGCTTCTCGGTACTTGGTTCCCGAATTGCCGTCTAGCAGATGTACAGCGCGGGACATGAACGTAAGGTTTCATTCCGCGGCAGTACCCATATCTTAAGGTACAGTTGGTCAAGGTGGTGAAGTAGAGATGTAAGCGGAAATACTGCCAGCGTGGGAGACCGGGACTTCTTCACATTTCGGGCCCTTTCGGATATGCGGTACGTACCGGCCGGCACCTCTGCTCAGCCTTCGGGATATCATTGAGTTTGGAAGGGCGAGCGAATCTCGGCTGCGCAACGTCTTCATTCCAGACGGGCCATATCAAGCGTACAACGTTGCGCGTCTGCTCAAACCCACATTCCGTCCCTGACCGAAGTTTCTTGGTCTCATTGCCACTGACTTCTGTCCCTGTCAATCAACTTTTTTTTTTCAAGCCATGGTTCGAACGACTGACTAAACGGACAGGGAACACAATCCATCAACTCATCAAAGTCTGGGCAGCGAGAACCCTAGTGGGCTGATGAAGACTCGAGCGGAGCATCTCCGACCCTCCCTTAGAGTCTTCTTCCCGGTTTCTCGGAACACTCGACCCTTGGAAAACATGGGCGTGCTATCCAAACCCCCAAGGAAAACCCCCAGCAGCTTCGGTGACAGTCCGCAGGGCCGACCGCGGAGCTCGCTCGACGACAGAAGACCGGGGAGAAAGACGAGAAGCCCGAACTCTGCACTCGCAAAACGGTATTACCCGTGGGGACCGTTACCACGCTCGGCAGGCATCCCCGTCTGACGGCCGAAGGAAGCGGGGCAGATCCCCCCGACGAATCACGTCCGCCGCCGGGACGTTGCGTTTTTTATCAGATCGACCCATCTCGGGGCGTCAATTGGACCAGCGCTGGTCCTTTTCCGGGTCTGCGTCTTGGCGGACTCGTCTAGCCCGTATTATTGACCCTCCACGGGGGGGGGGGATGGATGGATGGGTTCAAGTAAACTTTTCACTGTGTTTGTCGAGATTTTCACGCCCGACATGCGGTCTAGGTCTAAACTGATCCTTCCGCCTGCTGCTGGGTAACTCCCACCGGGCTGGGCGCGGATATTTAGGCAGAGCGTGGACGGCCTGAGCCAAGTCTGTTCCTGTCCTCCTTCTGTCTCTACCCTCCCGGTGATATTTGACTATTAGCCGTCCATCAGACCCCTCAAGATGTCGGCGCCACACGGAGCAACAGGCGACATCGCGAAGGCCGGCACCACCCCGGCCGACCCGGAGCGCCAGGAAACCGGCGTCCGCCCCGCCGGCGGGCCCGACCCGGACTTCGACCCGGACAACAAGCCCCAGCCCCCGGCGCCCGACGAGGCCGCAATCGGCGTCACTCGCGTCGAGGCCTTCAACAAGGTCCTCTACCAGTCCGGCCGCCGCGGCAAGATCACCCTCTGGCTGCTCGCGGCCTCCGTGGGTCTCACCATGATGGCCTACGCGCTCGACCAGGGCATAACCTCCACCATCTTCACGACCATGGCCTCCTCCACCTTCGGCCAGCACAGCTCCCTCGCGGCCGTGAGCACCGCCTCGCAGATCATCCGCGCCATCAGCAAGCCCTTCGTCGGCAAGCTGGCCGACATCACATCCCGCCCGACAACCTACGTCGTCATTTTGTTGTTCTACGTCGTGGGCTTCGCCGTGGCCGCCAGCTCGTCGACCTTCGCGGCCTACGTCGTGGGAATCTGCTTCACCTCCGTCGGCAAGTCCGGCCTCGACCTGCTCAGCGACATCATCGTCGGCGACCTGACACCCCTCGAGTGGCGCGGCTTTTTCGGTGCAGTCCTCTCCGTGCCCTTCGTCATCACCGTCCCCATCAACGGCTTCATCGCGGAGGCCTTCGTGGACAACTGGCGCTGGGGTCTCGGCATGTTCGCAATCTTGGTCCCAGCGCTGCTCGTCCCCGCAATCTTCGTCCTCTACTCCATCCAGCGACGCGGCGAGAAGCTAGGCATGGTGACAATGGCCGCCTCGAAACGCCTCCGCACGGGCGCCGACGACGCCGGCTCCCGCGTCAACTCCGAAGGTTTCTCCTACTGGATCCGGCTCTTGTGGCAAGGGCTGATCGACATCGACATCGTCGGCCTCGTCGTCCTCGGCACCGCATTCTCCATTATCCTCCTCCCCTTCACGCTCGCGCAGGACTACGAGGGCGGCTGGTCCAGTCCCCGCATCATCGCGATGCTGGTCATGGGCTTCGTCTTGCTCATCGGCTTCGTCCTCTACGAGATGTACCTCGCCCCGAAGCCCCTCATGACGCGCCGCATCCTCCAGAACCGCACCTTCCTCGCCTCCGCGGCCATCTACACCTTCAACCAGATGTCCTCCGCCGTGCGCAACACCTACTTCTCCTCGTACGTCTACATCATCAAGCAGTGGTCGACCTACGAGTGGACAATCTTCTTGGGCATCACCACAATGGGCCTGAGCATAATGGGCCCCATCGTGGGGCTCATCCAGCGCTCCACCCACAGGTACAAGTCCATGATGCTCTTCGGCGCGGCGGCCCGCCTCGTCGCCTACGGCCTTCTGGTCCAGCCCGACGGGAACATGGTCCAGGACACGCCCCGCCTCGTCGTGGCGCAGCTGCTCTACTGCCTAGGCTCCTTCAACGTCGTCGGCGCGCGCGTCGGCAGCCAAGCTTCCGTGCCTCACGAGGACATGGCGACCATCATCGCCGTGCTGACGCTCTGGTCCACCCTAGGTTCGTCCGTCGGCAGCGCCGTGTCGTCCGCGATCTGGACCAGCGAGATGCTCAACAAGATGCGCGAGGAGATGCCCGGGGTAGACGACAAGACTTTGACAAAACTGTACGGGAGCATCAAGAAGCTGCGCACGGCGTACGACTTCGACGACCCTGTTCGGCAGGGCGCCATCCGTGCGTATGCGCACGTGAACGGGCACATTGCTATTACGGCGCTGTGCCTGGCGGCGGTGCCGCTGATTGCGACGTTCTTCATGCCGGACTTCTATCTTGGCAAGCAGCAGAACGCCGTGACCAACACGGGTCTGGATGGAGAGATTGTGGACGTGCCGCGGCGGGCGGAGGAGGAGCGGGAGGGGGTGCCGTTTTACCGCCGCTGGCTCGCTGCGTACCGCAGGGCGTGAGGCGGTACGGAAGATGATCCATAGCAGTCCTCCGAAGTAACAATCCTTAGATTAGCTGAGGAGTTCCTATGACCGAGGGTGGTACAGTACCTACCTAGCATACATCTTAGTACATAATACAGCCTGGATCTCAATTCAGGTCTTAATCACGGCTTACTTCGATGCGATCAAGCGTTATTATTTTCATTGTCTTGTGCCGTGGCGATTGTTGAACGCCTCCGGTGTGTCGTCCCAGCTCTACCATATCTCCCCTCCCGATAGAAGAGGCCGGGATGCCAATGCTCATGATGAATGAAAGAAATCCCGTTCCCCTTTTACAGAGACACATATATAAACGCCCAGCCATGCCGCACTCTATCCCCCCAGATATACCGCCACATCATACACGCCATTACCAGCAGCCGCGAGGTGACATCCCCGAAACAAGAACCGAGACCAGAGTTCAAGCAAGCCTACAGAGTAGCCTTCATCCCCTCCTCAAGCGCAACAGTCTGGCCCAGCTGCTTGCTCCCCTCCGCCGCCTTCTCGCCCGCCCTCTTCCTGAGCACGTTCTCGATGAACGCCTCGCCGGCCTTGTAGCTGCTCCTCACCAGGGGTCCACTGGCGCAATACAGGAAGCCCATGTCCAGCGCCCGCTGGCGCCACATCTCGAACTCGTCGGGGGTGACGTACTTCTCGACCTTGAGGTGGCGCTTCGTCGGGCGCATGTACTGCCCAAAGGTGACGACGTCGACGTTGGCCTTGCGGAGTTCTGTATGCGTCGGTCAGTATTTGTCCCACAGATACCAGAAAACGAAGGGGGGAAAGGACGAAAACTCACCCCTTAAGGCATCCATGATCTCATGCTCCTGCTCCCCCAACCCCAGCATCAAGCTCGTCTTGGTAATCATCTCAGGCTTGACCGTCTTGACATGCGCAAGCACACTCAAACTCTGCCGGAACGTAGCCCTGCGATCCCTCACGTACGGCGTAAGCGCCTCCACGGTCTCGACGTTATGCGCATACACATCCATCCCGCTCTCCGCCACGATCTTGACGTGCTCCAAATTCCCCATGAAATCTCCCGTCAGGGCCTCGACAAGCAGACTCGGCTTCTTCGCCTTGATCTTGCTCACCGTCTCCGCGAGATGCCGCGCACCACCATCCGGAAGATCATCCCGATCGACCGTCGTGAGCACAACATACCCCAGCCCCCAGCGCGCAAGCGCCTCGGCGGTGTGCTCCGGCTCGTGCGGGTCCAGCGGCGCCGGCGCCCGATTCGTCTTGACGCTGCAGAACCGGCACCCGCGGGTACACGTATCTCCCATGAGCATGATCGTCGCCGTCGCGGCGCTCTTGCTCGACCCGCCCCAGCACTCGGAGATGTTCGGGCACCGCGCCTCCTCGCAAACGGTATGCAAGCCCAGACCCCGAAGATCCTTCTTGATGGCGCGGAAGTTCTCGTTGCCCGCGGGGATGGGCGTCTTGAGCCACGACGGCAGGCGGGTAACCGTCTTCTTCTTGCCCGTCGGGCCGGTGACCTCGACGGTGCGAATCTCGTACGCCTCAGCAGACGAAAGCGGCGCTTCCTTTTGACTTCCAACAAAGTCTTCGAAGCTCGCGAGCGTGCGGTCCTTGAAGTACGTCGGCCGGCGCGCGACGCTCTTCGGGGCAGATGCCGGGTCGGGCGTCGGGATGGTGGCGAAGGCTCGGATGTGCGAGCCGAGGGCCTTGCGGAGGGGCGCTTGGACACGCCTCAGCGGCGCGACGGGCGAGGCCATCTTGAGAAGCTGTCGTGGGATGTTGCTGGTCCCCTGGGTGTCGCTGCGGCGGAGGGAATGTTGTTGATGGCGGGCGGGATGGGAAAGAGGGCTTGGAGGGAGGTTTTGGGAAGCTTGCGATGGGGCAAAAAATGACAAGTGGAAAAGGCCCTGCAGCTCGCTCAAAGGTGGCCCCGGCGCCCCGGATTGAATCGGCACATCGGGACCTCGCCGAAGGGACGTGCAGCCAATCAGCGGCTGGGAACGTCCCTCTGAGATGCTTACTAAGGAACCCAACGGCTGCCGGGGTTTTCCGCCCCAACGGATTGGGAGCCGCTGCTGGTGGTGGTGTTGGTCCAGGTCGTCCCTTTCCAATCAGGACGGCTGGATTGACAAGCTCTTCGGGCTGTCATTCACGGATGCTTGTAAATCAATCGGTCACTTAATTATAATGCATCGACAGCTTCATCAATGACATCCATTCAGCTATGCTGGGTAGACTCCCCTCGTGTCCTTAACTCCCCCCAATGGCCTCCAAGCCCCCCTCTCCAGGCAAAGTCGTAAACCAAGCCGTCAGTTCGAGTCAAAATCGTCGTCATCCGAATATCAAAAAAAAAACAAATCCGTCATATCCTCCCTCGCCTTCTGTCCGGCAGCAGACTCAGCCAGACCTAAATCCCGATGAGACCCAGGCCCGGCGCCGCCGATGCCATCCAGAGCGGCAAGTGTACAACAATAGGGGTATCAACAACTCGAAGAGAATGTGAAACTTTTGTGTTCCAACACGAAAACTCCGGAAAATCCCTACACATCATTCCGTCCGAAATACCCCGGAGAGTAGATGCGACGGGATGGTGCCATTAATCGATTTCCAGCCAGCGAGCACGCCTGCAATTGCATCGTGTCGGGGTATCGAGGGGTCGCTGTTTGCCAGATTCGGCCGTGGCCAGATCTGAAACAGCGTCGTCTGAACTGGCTGCGTCCAACCCTAGTTGAGACAACATGGGATGAACCGCAGACCAGAGCTCGAGGCTTACGACGGGCGCAAGGCGCGACCAACGTTGCGCATCAAGGGTAAGATCGACTTTCGCATTCCATGCGACCCTCGTGCTGCTGGGGAAGAATTGAATATTAAAAATGAGTAAGGCCAACTGCCTGGCTTCGAGGCCCAGGCAGTGCCGATACGAAGATAAGAGTGAAAAAGGTTTGTCGTTGCAAGTGTCCCTAGTGACAAGTCTTTGCTTCCTTTCCTGCAGGTTGGCGGTGCAGGCACCGCGCATGGTGGTCGAAGAGGATTTGGGTATTGATCGTAGGTTCCGTCAACTGTAATAGTGCGTATGTGGTGATATCCGACCTTTGTAGTCGTTCATGGTCGTAAAAATGGGCAGCGTCATGGTGGAGCTCGTGGCGTCCAACCGGTTATCGGACGCAGAGACAAAAGAAAAGCTTGAAAAGATGTCGCATCGAAGAGCGCGAAGTGGGTGAGACATGGGCGTGGCCGTCGTTCACCTCAACCACTGCCGTAACTCTTCGACGGTCCTCGGCTTCCTTGCATCTCCCGTCCCCCTCCGTCGTCCCCGCGCGCGGCTTACAACAGCGCGACGGCGATCATGCCGGCGACACCAGCAAAGGCGATGCTGCCCGCGTTCAGGGATGCGCCGGCATTGGGCTTGGACGAGGTGGCGGCGGGGGAAGAAACCGTCGTGCTGGCAATGGCAGAACCGCCAGAAGCGGTGGGCTTCAGGGTGGCGGTGCCGTTGGAGCCGTAGGTCATGGTGGTGGTGAGGACGCGCGAGAGGGTGACGGTAGCGGTCGCGGTCGCAGTCGAGGTGACAGTTGTCGTGCTGCCGTCGGTCTGGGCCAGCGCCAGGACGGGCAGGAAAGCGGCGAGAATCGTTGAGACCTTCATTGTGTCTGTGGTTGTTGTTGTTGTGGTGGTGAAATGATTCGGTGAATCGTGTAGATGCTGTCAAAGCTGGCGTCGATGGGTACTGATTTCCTCCAAACGAATTGTGGATCAGATGCTTGCTGGTCCAATCTTTCCAAAAATGTTGCGGTGTAAATTCCTACTGGCGAGTTGCTGTTGATGGTGTAGATGCTGTTGTTCCTCCTCAGGCTGAGACGGGCGCGACCAGATGTTTTGTATAAAAGTAAACGTCCAACGTTGTTGGCGCAAAGGATTCCTTCTTGATCGGGGCTGGGTGAACAAGAATCGTCTGAGCGGTGTGGCTCGTGTTTCGAGGGCGAGCTGACGGAGTCTGTTCGCGGATGGAAATAGGACTTGTATGTGTGTTTGTGTGTCAATGAGCGTCAGTCTGAATACTTGCGCGGCGAGTAGTCAGGGTCGGGTTGTGTGTTTGCTTCGAACGACTGTGCGTGAATGCAAGTTAAGCAAGCAAGGAGACTTTGCCAACGAAGTCTGTGGGCTTTGGGGGCGAGGGGAGTGGGTTGAATAAGAGACTGACGAGAGTGAGGGTCGCGGCGGCGGACTGGGGAGGGGAGGACGTGGACAGGACGTGGGTTTTGGGCTTGTGGGGATGGAGGCAGGCCACACTAGTACCTAGGTATCTAGGTACCTAGGCGGGTGCAGTGTGGGCGGGTGAGGGCAGCAAGCGCGAAATGAGCGACGAGACCGGCGATGCAGTCGCCAACAAGGAAGGCGCACTGTCTCTCACCTTCCCCTCAAGCCTCATGGTTGGGAGCCAAGCCCGAGCCAGGCACCTGCACAACCTTATCACCCAATACTTGTGGCAAGGTACCTTGACCTTGTCAACTTGCCCTCTTTCTACCTTTTGGCCGTCTTCCGCGGCAGGACCTGGGACGGGACAGTGACACAGGGGGAAAGAGGGCATCCCCAGTCTGCGACTTTTCGCGTTGCTGGTTGGACCACGAGTGCGGCTGCGAAGACCCAATGGCGGGCGAGAAGAGCCACTCGGCCGGCAGGGCGCTCCACCATGGCTAAAGGTACTCCAAGGTCACTGCAAGGTACCCGCACCCATGGCTCTCGGGGAGAGGGTCCTCTGCCCAGGCCCCTGCGGTCCAGGTGGCAGGCCGAATAAACCTCAAAGCGCATCACCTCCGTAAGTTCCTGCGACTTGTATGTTGGTGCAATAGGACATGCAGCCACAAGTACTCGCAACCTTGATCTGCTGCAGGGGTCTAGCCCACGGCGGGAAATTAGGGCGCAAAATCACAGCGTTGCGTTCGTCCAGCGACGACGACGCATCCTGGCCTCGCTCTGCCTTACTGGCCGTGCTAATGCATGGCCAGCAGCTCAACAACCTTGTCCTCCCACCAGACGAGAGAGCACAGCAGCCTCTGGATTTGAATTGTGCAAACAGGCAGCCAAGCAAGCCATCGCGACGGGCAACGAAGGATCGGCAAAGCGTCGCGGGATGATGTTCGTTTGCTCGTCCTGACGCAGTGACAGCGCTTTTCTTAGAAGCCGCAGTGCTTCTTCGACCAGCTGAGTATGACGCCAAACGCGAAAAGTCGACGATGGTGACAGGCGGTAGCGTCCAAGAATAGAGGTTCCTTTCTTCTTTTCTTCTTCTCATCCTTCCTTCCTCCTTCCAAGATGGCCTGAGCAGCAAGTCGTCGGACAAACGCCGACACTCTCGGGCCCAGCTCGGATGACCATCATGCATGCTTGCATTACATGCGCCGTCGTCCGGCCGAGACACAAACGGTCATTTTCCCCATTGTCCATTGTGTGTGAGATGGTGGCCGATAGTGTCTCGTCTCGCCTCTCGGGGCTTGGGGCGAAAAGAAAGGCATTCCATACAAATGATCCACCGTAGCCGGGTGAACTGAGGGTATCCGGCCCCGGTGGCGACAGTATCCGCGGCAAAGAGGAAATCAGGTAATTCAAGACACATAGAATACACAACTTTGCAGGTTGCCATTTGCCGTTGGCCTCTGCCTCCATTCCGAAAGCAGTCGGCGTGTGAGTGGGCTGTTCATAAAAGGCCGAATTGCACAATTTCCCATCTCCGGGTGAGATGGATCACGAGTCCGCCCATTGGGAGATTGAGGCGCCGCGCCTGCCAGCCTGTTCCTGCATTGGGTACCTGACGCTAAGCCCTGGATGGACAGCTCCCGCGTGGTGCGTGGTAATACTGCGCAGGTACCTTTGGAGAATCGCCCAGAGGTCAACAGGGGTCCGTTGCCGTCAGTGCGGTATTTTGGAAAGGAAGTCGCAACAGAGCCTTTCTGCTTACTAGGCCTCCCTTCCTTTTGAGAAAAATTCGATTGCGCCAAATCCTCAAATTGGCAGTCGCCCGGGCAGGCGAGGTAGGTACCTTCCGCGATGCGACGACACTCCTTCCTTTCTGAAGCACGTCGTCCGTCTTACACAAGATACGTATCTACTACGTACCGTATCTAGATAGAGATCCTAACAAAGAGAATGTCATCATCTTCATTCCTCTCCATGTCCATGTCCATGTCGAGATCACTGCGGAGAAAGCGTCTTCTCTAGCGCCGATTCCTTCTCTTCCCTTTTTTCGCATCGCCCGAGGCCACAGCGCAGCGCAGCACAGCGCAGCACAGCACAGCACAATCGCACAAACCGCAATGCGCTTTCAACTTCCTTCCACAGGGCCGAATCCTGCAGCATCCGTCGTCCGTTGAGGCTTCTAGCGCACTGCACCCAAGGCAAGTCGCACAAGCCCCGATGGTCGAAGCATGCCTCGGACTCCAGCTGACAGGACCACCCAGAGAGCATCGTCGGAATCGAGATTGACGGCCATCATCCCATCTGTCTCAGTCCCATTTCCTCTGTCGTCCGAACCGGCCTCTCGCTGCCATCCCATTTGGGGGCTGCAATTGCAAATCGCTCGGATGAAACCCGACGCGCTTCTCCACCGAGCCCAAGGACCTCTGGACCAGGAGCCTGAACCGATGGTCCATGGATGCCAGATGGAGATCACTGAACCTGGCAAGCTCGCAGTGTTGCAAAGAACCCCCCGAGTCTTGACTTTTGGGTCCCTTGACGCTCTTCCGCGGGCCAGGAAGAGACCCGGGCTCGTGGTCTCGCCCACCTCTCGCACTCCTGGGTTCTCGCGACGTCGTCGCATCCCCCTTTGTCGACAGGCCTCTGTCGCAACAGGGCCATCGTGACTCCTCTTTCGTGCCACCAAGCCCTCACCAGTGTCTGCAAAATCGGCGCACCGCAACCAGGACAATGACTGCAGGACCGCCCTCGAGCAGCAGTAGCACCCTGCTGCTTCTCGTACACGTCGCGTCGGCTGCAGCGTTGTCACGTTGTGAAACTCAAGGTCACACGGGCGGGCCATTGACCAGGCTAGTACGGCGCTTCTTCTTTCCTCGCTGTTCGGAGCCTTGCGTGTTGGCAGCCAAATGGTTGGGCTTGGTCTGCCTCAGCTGAATCGCCTGGGCCGACTTGGAGGCCTGTTCGACCCACGGCCAGCGCATCTGCGCACGTAAGAGTCGATGACGAGAATGTCCCGCTACCGCCCTGACAGATAAGAGCCAGAGACGAACCTCGAGCTGTTGGCTGCAACTCAGCCTCCGCCTTCCGGCTAAACTTGGGAACTTCGGCTAGAAGGACGCAGTTGTTGGATGCATTCGCCCAACAGACCTCCTCTTAATCGTCCCGATTCCCGGCTTTTCCCACGCCTGGGCCCGGCCTCATGCAGCTCGCGAAAAACCTTTCTTCCAAGCGGCGGTTCTAGACGTCGAGAAGGGGCGAAAACCGAGGAACCCAAGGCTCGTTGCACGCCACCCAGAGCGAAATGAGACGTTGCAGTTGCAATAGGCTCGACTCAGACAGCTGCTAGTACTTTGTCCGCCGGCTTCCAACGTCTTTTCGGTGGGTCGAAGATCAACGACACGCCGGCGCCATTCGCACGCTATTCCATTCCGCATGCCAGTAGAATCTGCACTACTAGTTTGCAGTGAAATTTGTGTGTCGCTAATGGGCTTGGCTGCAGTCGTCGTGGAGCAAGGCATGCAGTCCGGTTCGGCGTCCAACCAAAGTCGACTGATAATTCGATTGCTGCTGCGTCTTTGTTCTGCCTCTCTCGTATACGGATTTGAGACATTCAACGGCCGCTTGCAGCCCCCATTCGTGTATGCGCGAGGACGCCCTGCGCACTCGGCTCTTGAAGCCAAAGCTGCACTACGGATGATTTCTCGCGGACGCACATTGTGCATGAGACTTGGAGTCGCACACAAAATCCCCGATTCGCAGCCCAGGGACGCTACGCTCGCAGTCAGGGCTCAGGGGGCCGACGCTCGCGCCCCTCCGACCTCGTCTCGTGGCTCTCCACCTTCGCATGACATGACGTTGCTGCCCGGGTGGGAACGGCCATGTGGTTTTGCACAGTAAGAGCTGACAACCTCAACACCAATTTTGCTGCTGACGGAGCCGACGGAGGTACTTCCCATCTTTCTACTTGACGCGAAGCGATCTCCGGAGCCCCGCCCCCGACTTCCGACCCCTGAGCCGATTACCCACGGGAACAGCGCCGGGGCCCGGGAAGTTTGTGCTTCGTCGTCTGTCTTCGTCATTGTCGTCATTGACTCCATAGACATAGTAGTTTAGACAACAGGTGGAACGGGCTGCGAGGTTGACCCCGAAGAGCAGAAAGGGGCTTAGACCGTGCAAGGACTCGGCCTGCCGTCAAGCTGCGCAACGTCCTCCGAAGCGCATCGTACGGACTTTCGACGTCGCGATTTGGCATTGCTAGGCCACGATCTTGACAGATCAATGGTTGACGGCCAAGTCTAATGTCGCTTGTCCGTCGCGACCGCTACCAGGCTCCCTGGCGGTGTCCGATCTTGACGTCCGATGAAACAAAGCCCGCTCATTTATCGGGCACGTTTTGAAACGGAGGTCAAGGTTCGTCTGAGCGCGAACAGTTCCCAAACTTTGGTACAAGCGAGAGTTAATTAACATGGGCGCAAACTCTGACTGACAACCCACGCGCCGTGAACATCTGTGCGACGGAAACGCGGACGACGCAGGCCAATCTGATGAGCATGTCGGTGCCGTATGGTCCTGATTGTCGCCGAGCAAGCTGTCCGACAGTCGACAAAGACTTGACAAAACGCTGCCATATACAGCTACCACGGTATCCGTACATTGTGTCGTTTGAATTTCCGCTTGGGCCTTCCTGGCCATTTCCAAGGTTACATTACGACTGTTTCACGGTCAACAAAGAATTGGTCGTCGAAATGATTACGTCTGAGTGGTTCAAATCATTTGCAAACAATATGCTCCCAACGGTCCGGGAGAAGCTCGGAAAGCATCGGTTGTGACCACCCGTCGGCGTCCCAACCGTCCCACCGCCTCGGATCCAGTTCCGCCCATACCCACAATGAGGGCTTCCGGCCCGCACCAAAGGTTCTAAATTCCCTCAGTCGTTGCCGTTGCCAACACACCAACAACATCAGTTGACTCGGTCTATTAGTCTAGTTGGTTAGGACGTCGGATTCTGATCATCCCTATGATCTCTTCCGTAAGCCCAGGTTCGAATCCTGGATGGACCTTCGCCTCATGGCATCACCTCTTTCGGTCTATTAGTCTAGTTGGTTAGGACGTCGGATTCTGATTTCGATTGGAACTTTCCGTAAGCCCAGGTTCGAATCCTGGATGGACCTGTTTTTGCTGGAAGTGTTCAGAAACACCTTTTTGATACTTGCGACACGCTTCCCTCACCCGGCAGGCCTTTGTCGGCACTGGAACGTACCAGTCCCGGGTACTGTTCTCCGACGGCTTGCATTTTGTAAACTCCTTAGGGTGCTAACGGCTAAAGATGCGCCAAGTGATATGACACCACGAGTTCAACTCCGAAGAGTAAACCTATCACAGATGGCGCGCGCCTCCTCAAGGCTGATTAGGCTCCTTTAAACAAATGTTATCCTGAAGAGATTGGGCATTGAGATTGTTTGGTCGGCTGCAACGTTGGTCCGGCAGAAGTAGCCGCATCAATCCTTTCAACCGTCGCCACGCAACTCAGCCCGGGTCGACGACTTCGTCTGTAATTGGCGGGGAATGAACATTTTAACGAACCATATCTCCCGACTGAGGAAGCAGAAAGCCAGCGAAGCAAACCAGAACTTCAAGCTCCGTTCTTCCGAACGGACGAGGGACAGCCGGGCCTTCTTCTACGTCAACGGCCAACCAGCTTTGGCCAGAGGACGGCAGGCAAACACGGCGCGCGTCCAATCACGTCGCCGCCGTTCCGGTTTGTACCGGCTGCATCCCGGCAGTCCGGGCTCGAGGAGCGTTGGAATAAGCAATGTTTGTCGTACGATGGAACGCAGAGCATGGCGAGGCGACCTCAACCGCCGAGAAGTCGAGGCGGTCAGCGATTCAGGGAAGCCGTGCTAAGGTGGGGGTCAAGGATCTGGACGTCATTTTCGGGAAATGTCATCCGGTATCCAGGTGCTTGGGCTTTTCGTCCACTACCTAGTCCTGTTGAATAGAATGATGATGGTCATGATCATTATTGGGATGTTTCTCGGCGTCAGCGATGCAAATATGGGTGCACGGAGATACGCGGTGGTAATTCGAGCCTCCCATGGGGGCTGGAGATATCCGCACCCACGGGCTGTCTTCCCCGACCTCTTACCCCAACATCTGACCCCCACGGAAGTCCCACAAACGTGTCGTCGTAGGATCCGGGATCTCTTCCTCACCTGATACATACCGCGGGCAAAAGAACGGTGGGGAAACCACCGTCCAGTCGTCTCGCTTGGGGGGAATTATGAACAAAGAGGAGACATCGGGAGTCTGGGTCTACCCCATGGGGCTCTTCCCCGCGTTCGCGCGTTCCCCACGATAGGAGAAGGGGGAAAGCGAGCTGGGAGATGGGAAGTGATAGACGGCCCTCGGCAATGGGACGCAGGGGAGAGGCTGGATTGAACACCTGAGGTCGGAGTCCTCCCGGATTTTCATCGAATGCCTGGCAGGGTTGAAGTTCTTATTACATTTTGCTCCTCACTGTTTTTTTCGATTTGCGTCCTCTCATTCTTTCCCCTCCACGTCCGATCGTAGACGTCTCCTACAACTCGAATATCTCTCAGCGTTCCGACTTGATACGCAATGGAGGTGGACAAGAAAGACCGCAACTCGGACCAGGTCGAGGACGCCAGCGCCGACAAGCTTAGCGTGCACAATGGCGCCCTCATCATGCCGCCCAGCCTGGCGGCCCTGAGCCAGGAGGACTACGACAGGATCGGGAAGAAGGCGACGTTGAAGATGGACCTGGTCATCATGCCCATCATGGTGAGTGGCTCCCCTGTAATGCGTGCGGTGGTGTGAGATGGCTAACCCGGGATACCTAGGTCATCATGTACGTCTGTAAGTAAACAAACTAACCCCCGGCCGCATCGCGAACGTCCCAGCTCACGACAGAAAGTGAACTACCTCGACCGACAGAACATCGCCAGCGCCAAGCTCGCCAACATCACGGACGAGCTGAACCTGAGCGAGGTGCAGTACCAGACCACGGTCAGCATTCTATTCGTCGGCTACAGTAAGCCAGCCACCTTTGTTTGTCACATCTCAAAAAACAGTCTGACACACGCCCTTCCCAAAGTTCTCATGCAGGTCCCGTCCAACATGATCGTCGGCAAGATCAAGTGGCCCGGCGTGTACATCTGCAGCGCCATGGCGGCGTGGGGCGTCATCTCGGCGCTCATGGCCGTCGTGCACAACTACGAGGGCCTCCTGATGGCTCGGTTGTAAGTATTTTTCGACTGGACTTTTGGAGTCTTTAAGTTAACTATGGCGAAAGCTTCCTCGGCTTCATCGAGGCCGTCTTCTTCCCCGGAGCCCTCTTCTACCTCTCGCTGTTCTACAACCGCAAGCAGTTCGCGCTGAGGACCGCGATCCTGTACTCCGGGTCCCAGCTGGGCAACGCCTTTGGCGGGCTGTTTGCCATCGGCATCCTGAACCTGGAGGGCGTGAGGGGCCTTTCCGGATGGCGATGGGTACGTCTTGTCTCGATCCTTTGAAAGTTATCGCACTCTTTATCTGACATGCCATACAGTTGTTCCTCGTCGAGGGCGTCATCACCGTCGGCCTAGCCATCCCCTTCGCGTGCATCCTGCCCAACTCCAACAGGAAGATCCCGAGCCTGACGGAGCTCGAGTGCGAGTGGGTGCAGTACAACTTCGCGGCCGACCAGGGGCAGGAGGACGACTCGAGCGAGGTCACGGCGCTCAAGGGCTTCATGATGGCCGTCAAGGACCCCAAGACGTGGATGCTCATGGGCATCCTCTACTCGGTCAGTCCCCAACCCCCCTTTTTCTGTTTTTCTCCTATCGCAGAGCATGCTAACACATCAATCACAGACCTACATCGTCGGCGCCGTCGCAAACTTCTTCCCCTCCGTCGTCGGCGGCCTCGGCTTCTCCCGCACCATGACCTACGCCCTCACCGCGCCCCCCTTCGTCCTCTGCGTCTTCACCATGCTCCTCAACGGCTTCCACTCGGACCGCAAGCAGGAGCGCTACCTGCACATCGTCTGTCCCCTATGCGTGACGCTCGTGGCCAACATCATCGCCGTCTCGACCACGAACACCGCCGCGCGCTACGTCGCCATGATGCTCCTCCCGGGATCGTTCTACGCGGCGGCCGTGGTGGTGCTGTCATGGATCACGGGGAGCCTGTCGCAGCCCAGCGTCAAGCGCGCGAGCGCCATTGCGTTGATTAATGCGATGTGCAATACTCCGAATATTTGGGGCAGTTATCTGTACTACGGCGCGCCGCGGTATGTCACGGCGTTTATTGTGAATATCGCTGCTACGGGGCTTGCTATTGCGTTTGCGACGGGGACGAGGATTTGGTTGAGGAGGGTCAATGCGAAGTTGGATAGGGGGGAGGACTGTGGGAGGAATGGGCCCACGCAGGCGCAGGTTGCGGGAGGGTTCCGGTACCTCATCTAGGGCGGAGGCTCTGCTGCTAGGTTGGTTTGATGGTCAATGTGTGTATAAGCTGGATGGGGAGTTTGACACCAATGTGAGAGGGGAAGGACATTAGCCGATATCAAATACAACGTGGCCGTAATTACACCGGGAAACCATAAACGAGTAGTTGTTGATCTAGTGATTTTGCTGGGGCTTAGTCTAGTCTACGGGAGAGTGAGACCAAGACATGTATCTATTGATTGTGTCGTTGTATGAACAACTAGGCGACATCCATAATACGACTCGACATGGTTCTCACAATAAGCCCTTGAGTTTACGCTTGAACTTGATCTATTCCTTTATAAATCCATCTATCTGCAAAACACCGACACTGATATCATGACACTCACCACCCACATCTTCACAGCTTAACCCTCCCAGTAACCTCCTTCTCCGCCCTCTCGCTATTCACCATCTCAGGCACGATGTCCCCCACGCTCGCCGCCCCGGCCAGCGCCATGTTCGTCTCCAGCTCGCGCCTCAGGATCTGCAGCAACCTCCTCACGCCGACCTCGCCGTACCCGCACGTGAGTGCGTACAAAACAGGCCTCCCGACGCCGACGGCGCTCGCCCCGAGGGCCAGAGCCTTCAGCACGTCCGTCCCGCGCCGGATCCCGCCGTCCACGAACACTTGAAATCTGTCCCGGGCCTCGGGCGCCAGCAGGTGCGGCGCGTACCGCCGAATCTCGAGGAGCGTTAGCATCGGCGCCTGCGCCGTGTCCTGGCTGCGCCCGCCGTGGTTCGAGAGCACGATGCCAGCCACGGCGTACTCATACGCCAGCACCGCGTCTTCCATAGATTGGATACCCTTGATGACGATGGGTAGGGTCGTAGCCTCCCGGATCCAGGAGAGGTCGTCCCACGTCAGGCCCGCGTTCAAAAGCCCCGAGGAGGTTGCTTTCGCCACGCCACCTGCGTCGGAGGGCTCGTCGCCTACCGTGAGCCGCTCGTCGCGCTCGCGTTTTCCGATTACGGGGGAATCAACCGTCACGAATATCGCCCTCGCGCCCAGCGCCTCCGCCCTGCGGATGATAGCTTCTGCCTTGCTCCTGTCGCGGTCGACGTACAGCTGGAAGAACAGCGGCTGCGAGCTATCCACTCGCGCGTCGAATATGGACTCGATCGAGGCGCTGGGCTTGGTCGGCATGCAGTACGCCACGCCCTCCCGCCCCGCGGCCCTTGCGATGAGCGTCTCGGCGTCGGGGTGGGCGTACTTGGCCTGCCCCGTCGGGGAGATGTACACGGGCATCGAGGATGACACTCCCAGAATGGAAGTGCTGGTGTTGATGGCGTCGACGTTGCGGAGCACGCGCGGGCGCAGCGCCAGCCGGCGGAAGACGCGCCGGGAGTCGCGGACGCTGTGCTCGTCCTCGGCGCCGGAGGAGTAGTACGCCCAGCCCATCGGCGACAAATAGCTCTGCGCGGCCTTCTCGAAGTCGTCGGCGGAGATCATGTGGCCGAGGTGCGGGAACGCGGGCTTCTGGGTCTCTGACGCGGGGGCTGAGGGTTTCCTGGGGACGGAGGCGGGATCTACAGGGCCCAGGCAGCGGTCCGGCGAGAGGGTCTCGGCGATGAGGTCCGGGTTGTGGATCGAGTCGTAGTCTTCTGTCGCGTCGCCGCCGGCGCATTTGAAGATGAGCTTTGCGCCGCCTGGGTGCTCATCCAGGAAGTCTGTTTGTGTCAACAAAAGCTGATGGAAGTTTGCGAGAAGCGAGAAGAGGACTGACCTGTGACGTCCCATACTTGGCCGTGGACGACGACCCAGCACGAGTCCCTGGTGTTGTTCTTTGCTACTTCGATGCCGCTTACAACCATCGTGAACTTCTTGACGGGAGAGGGGGAATGGGGATGTGCCGGCAGCTGCCGTGATGATGAGGCTCTCTGTCAACTTGTCCCCGAGGGAGCATTGGCAGTCAAGAACCAGCACGGTCCTGGGCACGAACATTGGGTCCCCCTGACCCCACGAATGACGACCCATGGGGTTTCTAATCCACGATGCTGCACCGGGTTCACGAGCTCAGGTTGGGGATGGTCCGTGGGGGTCAGAAGAGGAGCAGGCAGCTCCCCCCATCTCTGCCCCGGTCTCCCAGATTCGGCGATTTTCAGATTGTGGGCGGGCTGAAGTCCGATGCTGGGCACGAAATCGGTCCCCTGCCCTGAAACCACCGCATGCGCTTGACCGTATTCATCGCGAGCTATCAGACACCAAGGAACGGAACAATCCCCCACCCACGTACACTAGCAACCCCGCGACTGGATCTTCACGCAAAGTGGTGCGGCTCCGCCGCCGGACGGCACTGGATTCGTCGTCGTCGTCGCTGATGCTGTGACGTTGTCTGGGCTCCGTGCGGAGAAGTGGCTCGGGAGTTGTCCGGGGCCCCGGGATGGGTCCCCCCCTGCCGGCGCTTGACTCGCTCGTGCGGGGTGAGGGGGAGGGAGGATGGCGGGAATAGCATGGACCTGGAGTTGGGATTCCTCAGCTGGACTCCTGCTCTTCTGACTCCTTTGGATCAGGAATAATAAGAAGTGGTTGACGAAATAACAGGTTAGCTGTGCATGGCAAGTTCAAGGGGAGAATGGGCTAGGAGATGTCTCGAGAAGCTGAATTCCGTGGCATCTTGTGCATTGAGACATCCACCAAAAGCTCGACCGACTGCAAGCAGTCCCGGCTTCCAATTACGTAACAGCAAACAGACCTCGCGGAACACGCGTCCAATGGCGCCCTTGGTAGTACCAACCAAAGTCCCCGGAGCTGACCTGGGATATGGCCCACAATCCTGATTCCTTCGCGGCGCTGGACACAACCTGGAACAGGTTTCCCTCGTTGAGGTGGAGTTCTCGGGCGGTGGTGACATGACCCCCACGAGTGGGGGATCCCCGGACTTGGGGAACTGGATCTCATCGCCGAGATCCGGGTCACCACCACCGTGTTATATAAGTGCCGTTGGGTCCCATGGCAGGCAGAATACAGTCACCCTTTGGCACGTGTGTGTCGGCAGCTGCAGAAAAACCATCAAAAAGAGGCCTTGGTATTCAATGCTCTATTTCGTGTAAGACAAGCAAAAAACGAGGGTTACAGCAACGCGCACGATGGTGAGGTTTTGCGTGTCCCTTGGCCCCAAAGACACTGCTGATCCGGCCCCGACTTGGGTCTCCTAGATGCGGGATGCCATTTTCAGTTTCCTTGTAGCACGGGTAATAAATTGGAGATGATTATCTAAGTAACTATGGAATAAACATGAAGAATATTGTTGGTTCACACAGGTGAACAAAAGCTAGCAGTACTGCAAAACGTAGGGTCTCTGATCTGGTTGTGAAGTTGGTCTGTTTGATTAGTGTCCGAGGCCTGAGCCTAGGAGGGATATCGGAGCTGTGTCCGGTACAGTACGTACCAGGCACGTGATCTCCCTAAGCCACCACAGCCACGCTTGCGCCGTGGCTGGTGCCAATGGGATATTCCCACAAATATAAATAAAAGCCCCTTCTCGGAATATTGAAATACATTCCAGGGGACAGAGAGAACTGGAAGAAAACACTTTCACTTTCACTTCGTCAAGGCTCGGGGCACTACAAAGCTCCGGTCGTCAGACTGCCAAACTTTCATTATCTCGTGTGGACGCAAATATACGCGTTAGCCCACAAGCCCGCGCACGAGCTACCGACACTCGAGTTCCACTGGATGATCTGCTGGCTCGAAATGCCGTACTTTGCCGCGATGTCAGCACAGAACTCGTCGGTCTTGACGAAGTGGAACCTGTCGCAGTTGCCCACCATGCCCGGCTGCGTGGGCAATGGCGTGGCGACGCCGTTGCCCGCCGCGGTGGTGGTCGACGGGGGCTTGACCGTCGTCGTCGAAGGCCTGCCGGAACCGATTGCGTGGACGCAGGCGTACGCGTTCGCCCAGAGGCCGGCGCAGTTGCTCCCGGCCATGGGGTTCCAGGCGAGGAACTGCGCCATGGAGGTGCCGTGCGACGCCGCGATGCTGGCGCAGGGCTCGTCCGTCTTGACGAAGTAGAACTTGCTGCAGTTGCTGACCATGCCAGGCTGGATTGGCTGGGGAGTCTTGATCCCGTTGCCCGGCGGAGCACTGGTCGTCCCACTGGGAGCGCTGGAGGTTGTGGTCAGCGAGCCTGCAGGAGCCTCAACGCAATAGGCGAGCCCGTTCAGGTAGTTGCCACAGTCGGGCGTGAGTGAAGGGTTCTGTGTAATCGATCTTTAGTCCATCATACACTTGTAGGTCGAAAGGGGCGGGAACGTTTATGAGAGGGGAGGGGGGTGAATGTGTCTAGAACTCGCTTGATCGTGAGTGACACTTACCCACTTCAGAAAGTTTTCAATGGAAATGCCCTATTCACCAGGCATATCTCTACAGGCAATGGAGCCGTCGACATTGTCCCACCAATACGAACAAGTAGAGACTGAGCCCGGGGCAGGTGGCAGGTTAGGCTTTTCATCCCTGACTGCCAGCATCCCCTTAGGACGGCCGGTATTAGCGACAGGCAAAAGACCGGCTTGCACAAGGCTTCCTAGCAGACTAAGAGCAACTATAATCTTCATCTTGATAACCATGTTGGTGTGGCAGCGGGAGAGGATTGCGAGAAGGGAGAGAGAGAGGTGAAAGAAAGTCTTCGGACTGATGCTAACACTCGTCAAATGGAGAGCCCCGGGAATTTGGGAACTTTCGTCTTTATAGGAAGCTATCATCCATCCAGGAGAGATTGCAAGGATCCTTTTTATCACTTGGGCAGATTAAAAACCATGCCAAGTGTATCAAGTGGAACTATTGGAATGCGGATGCTTTCGTATTCGGACCTTTCACCAAGCGTACCAGCACGCACTGCTACGCTCGTCGCTTACAACAAAACATTTGTCCGACCAGGAAGACCACAACAACTCCGACAGATCTCGGAATTCTCTGTACTATCATCTCACATCGACAACGTCCAGACCCTTGCCGCAGGCCTAATCTCGCAACCTTTGACTGAACAAGTCTGGTCCGGCACGAAGCTAGCCGCCATGAGATTGCCTATCCGAGAATCCATGGTCATTCGCCTCGCGTGACTTACCTATGTGACCCGAACTACAGACAGAAATGGGAATATGACAAATTCCGGTTGGACTAGAACCAGGACTATCGTTTCTATTGGTAAGCACGAACGGCGGCACACAAGAACCTGGGAGAGTCCAGACTGGGCGGACGTTTGAAGAGGATGTTTTCTAGGACCAGCAGGACATGGCACCTGAGTTGAGTGAAGATTTCCACCAATGCTCCAGAAAATAAGCCTTGCCCCTGTCTCTGGTGCTGCAAGGCACGGGTTTGCCTGCATATCCCGGCATTCTCTCCGCAAACTACTGAATGGAAATCCTTGCACCACGCTTTCAGGTAAAAGGCTATCAACATCAAGCTTCGACGTAAAAGGCTATTACAACCACCGCCGGGTTCTCAGGGCAGGAAACCATGTTCCATCTGGGCGAGACTAGCTCGTTTGACCATGCATGCCAGCCTAAAAGTAAGCGGGACGAAATGAATCTGACATAACAACATCCCCTCCAGAGAACTTAGAAAAATAAGTTTATGGTTGCATGTGCGGAAGTAACTCGCCGCCACGAGGCAACAAGTAGTTCACAAGTCTAGCCTTTACGCGTCTTCCTCTTTTTAACTGCTATTATATGTGTATCTGATATCTGGCAGGGGGTGACTGTGAATAGAGCCAGCCCGTGGACAATATCGAGGTAACTTGAAGATCCTTCACGGACAGGCCGAATGGTCCGGGAACCTTAGAAGGGTTCAGATACCCGCGAAGACGTGTATAATAACCAAGTAGCTTCAAGTTGGATTTCAGGAGAGTCTTGTGGTATACTCAAAAGCTCTCTTTGCTTCAACCCGCGACAACATGACGTTCTTACGTCGAGTCAAGTTACTGCTGTGAAGGGCCAAAGGGTCGTGTCACACGAGGAACAATGGTCAATTGCTGTCTATGTTCTGACTTGGAAAAGAA
>WIGN01000515.1:0-22177 GCA_014235955.1 Colletotrichum sojae
ACTACAGGCCTGTATGGTGCCCACGTCGTCGGCAGATCATCGGACAACTTTAGGATCTAATACCTAGGGCGGCGGCGACAGCGATGGTGAACTCGGAGGGTATCACGTGAGGGCATTCAAAGGACTTCAAACAAAGCAAATAAATGGCCTTGAAATCGGTCAAATAAACAAAGGACCTGGATTTCGAGCTTCAAATAAACAAAGCCAACCCTCGGATTTGCTTTGTTTGCTTTGTGGGCAGCGCTGGCCTCTCGAAGACCCGACATCACTATGGGCGCGAGCATTCCAACGATTCCGCGAGCGCCAACCCGACTTAGCCTCAGACTACACGACCCATCTCGCCGACCTCTCGACCGACGCGACGGTAGAACCCAACGACCTGGCCAGCGTCGACTTCGTCGCGCGTATCGTGGAGAGACTCTTGGCGTCTCGGGAGGAGAAACAATGGAAGTTCAGCCTGCAGAGGAGGAGCATCAACGTCCGACGCCAGATTGAGAAGCTGGCAAAGTTCCTGGTATGGTCGGACGGTGTCGTGAAGAAGGCGATCAGCGCCCAACCGCACGCAGCGTTGGCTTGGTCGGCAGTGTCAATACTGCTTCCGGTAAGAGAAAGGCTCAGATTTTGATAGGTGTCTGCGGCTAACAACTTGGCAGCTTATGACAGTGAGCACCGACTTGAACGACGCCATGCTCGAAGGACTCGAATCGATCAATCGAATACAGGTGTTCTGGAAGATGTACGAGGATTCGACATCTGCTAACACCCAACCCGAGGCGAACGCCCTTCTTGACCTTGTGGTTATGCTATACTCCCAGATCGTCGAGTACCATGCCCGCGTTGTATGCCATCTATCAAATGCACAGATGCGCCGTGCCTGGGACGACGTCGGTGGTGGCAACGCTTGGAAGTCAGAAGCCGAAAAGGTCGAGAAAATTCATCAAAGCTGCCGAGAGTGCTTGGACCAGGCACAGGGAGAAGAGGCCCAGAAGAGCGCCGATGGTCAACTGCACGAAATTCAGCAATCCCGTGAAATTCTCCAGAATATTTACGAGATCCTGAACGAAACTCGCCGGCAATACGACGACAAGACCGAGCGTGAGATACTCGAACAACTGTTCGCCGACCACGAGACCTACAAAAATAGCCTCAACCCTCGAAGGGTCGGGGGCACTTGCGAGTGGTTCTTCCAAGACGAGCGATTCATCGATTGGCGTGACAGCGACAGCTCGAGGCTGCTCTTGATTTTGGCGGGGCCCGGCAGCGGCAAGTCGGTGTTATCAAGGGCACTTGTTGACGAACGAAGGCTTTCCACAAGTAGTGCCACATCTACAGTTTGCTACTTCTTCTTCAAGGACGGAGACAAAGAGCGAACGACATGTGCGAGCGCGCTTGCTGCCCTCCTTCATCAGCTTTTCACACAAGACCCGACGGGTGGTCTCATTGACAGGGCGAAATCGGCGTACCAGCAAGCAGGGAAGAACCTGTCCAAGGCACCTGGGCTGCTGTGGAAAGTCTTGCTTGATTGTACGGAGGCCCCAGAAGTTGGCGAAGTTATCTGCTTGGTTGATGCTCCGGACGAATGTCAGGAACAGGAACGGCGAATTCTGATTGATCTGCTCAAGGGATTCTACGGGGACGAGACGTGTTTCGCCGCCATCTCAAACCTCAAGTTTCTGGTCACTAGTCGTCCGTATGACAAGATCGAATACCCATTCCGCGCTCTTCTGGCACTCGAGCACCACTCGGCATACATTCCCTTCCATGGGAGTGACAAGATCGATGCGATCAGCCGGGAAATTGACCTCGTCATTAATCAAAAGGTTCTCCAACTTACAGGCCGGCTTACGCAAGACGACCGAGCGAGTATATCGAACCACCTGAAAGACATGCAAAACACCTCTTACCTATGGCTACGTCTCGTTTTTCAGATCATCGAGGACAGTCCGACCGACTACAGCAGGCCTTTCGAGGTGGAAAGCCTACTCAGAGACTTACCGACCGAGGTTTCAGATGCGTATGAGCAAATTCTAAACACGGCCTGTAACTCAAAGAATCGGAGAAAAGTGGATTTACTGTTCGAGATCCTGCTGGCTGCCGGTCGACCTCTCCTCGTGGAAGAGGTTGACGAGGCACTCACGATTGGACTTCACGATACAAAATTTGAATCCTTCAGAGAGTTTGAGCAAGAGACCTGGGGATGCGGTTTCGAAAAAGTCGTTGATAACCTAACTGGATTCCTCGTTATCACGACATCAATCCTAGATCCGCTTTCTATTCATACCGGGTCGATAAGTACAGTTTCCTTCTCTCACCAAACTGTTCGGGAGTTCCTCACACATCACAGAGCCACCGGTAATTGGCAAGGACGTTTTTAACTCGCCCAGTCGAACCGAACAATGGCATCGATTTGTCTCCAAGCACTCGCAATACCGGATGCTTCCGGACACGCTTTACTCGTTTTCGGGTGGGATAGGCCATTCCTGGAATCAACGCGTTCATTCCTATCTGGTTATGCCCGGGAAAGCTGGGCAGTGCACTACGATGCGCTAAGCCCTAGTTACAAATCACTCTATTACGAGGATGTTTTGAAGCTCGTTCGCGAAGGATTGCCATTGGAGATAAAACTTCCCCTCTACTTGCTCGAAGGTTTTGCTTGGCTACCAACAGAAGAAGCAACAAGCCTCATAGAGGTGCTCATGGCATGCTCGTGCGGCCTAGACTTTGTTCTCGACAGAATGTTGAGTCTGTATCGAGAATCCGATTTAAGCCGGGTACTTGCCACAAAAACAGACTATGCGGTTCTGGAAGATACCTTGGGCGGCTTACTCCTCAACACCGCGATCAAAGAAAACCATACGCAGGTTTTCAAAACTCTGCTCCGATATGGCGTTAATCCCGATTTCATGTCAGACAATAGTGTTAACTTTTGTTTGGAGTTGGCGATCAGCCAGGAAAATTTTGAAATTGTTGAAGTTTTTTTGCGAGACAGCAATACCGGGCCGGCCCATGATTCAAAAATCATACATGTGCTCTGCAGTGGCAAGCTGGGCGTCTCGATGTTGAAATCATTCCTTCTCAACGACCCACGGTTGGAATTCCCAGGCAGCGTCAATTCTGAATCATTCCTGTCTGGACGAGAGCTAGCAACGCTCGGATCATCCGTCATCAGATGCCTGCCTTCGCAGCCTTCCTTGCTGAGCTTGGTTGCACAAAGTACTGGAGAAGATGCCTTTCATGTGATGGAAATATTCCTACAGGAAAGGCCTGACATGACAGTGTCGCCCTTAACTATCGATAATGCTGCTGCGAATCAAGCTCATGGGGACTCGATGCTGGAGCTCCTGCTGAGTCATTACGACGGCGAAGTTACAGAAGCAACGCTTTCGGCTGCATCGAACAACTTCAGTCGTTATCTCAATGTCTGGAAAGTACCTCTTGACCTTGTCCCAAATCTCCAGGTCGGCTTGGAAGTTGTGGTAACCATATCACAACAGAGGATATCTGGGCATGACATAATGGAGTTGCTGCTTGACAAGTACGACGATATCCTAGTCTCGGAGGCGGTGATTGTGAATGCAGTCACAATCAGGTCATTTCAACCAGCTACAATACAGAGACTTGTCGAAAGGTGTTGGGAGCTTGAGAACTTTGCCTCGGAAAAGCTTATACTCAAGGCAGCGAATTCTTACCACGGGCTCGAGATTATGGAAATGCTTGCCGACAAGTGCCAGAACCTAGAATGGTTCTTGTTACCGCAAGTCATTAAGTAAATTTTGCCGCGAAGCACAGCGGAATTCAGGAAGGAAAAAACGAGCAAAGTTCTGAAACTGCTTATGAGAAGATTCCCTCGTCTCGAAATCCCGGATGAGTCTTGCCTAACAGCTACACTCTGATAATATTTGCTGGGATTGATCTTCAAGGGACGTTCTACACATTGGGATCATAGATACGTCTTAAGGTTCAAGATGACGGATTCGGGCAGGAGATTCCTAGAGAGCTTCTTGGCCTAGTTAGTCAGGAATTGGTAGCATCACGGTCAAAGATTATTATACAGAATTTGTTAGCTTTTTTTAAGAAACAAAGGTGGATTACAAGGCCAAGACAGAATAATGACTTCTGTTTATAACTTTTCAAATAGGTTTGAGATCCATTAACTGGCCTTGAGCACTCAGACGTCGAAATTGCTTCGGCATAAGGTTACGGGAAGCCACTTGATATCACTTCATGCCGATGTTCGGTGAGTTTGTATAAAAACAGGCCCACTAGGGTCGAAAAAGAAAGAAATATTGCTTCCCTCGTACTCAATGACACCGACCCGCCGAATTCGGGGGCCGATAATGGCGCAACTCTCCTCCTTTACTTTGGCAGGGCATTATTGGAAGCCGTGATGGGTATCTTTTCATGACATGATCATCCACTCATACTTTCCAGGAGGGACAATCGGCACTACATCACTCGTCAATAAAGTTTCACTAGGATAGTGTGTAACACATTTCCTGCTAGATTCACGGTGCTAAAAACCCCGGAGGCCCCCATATTTAACTAACTTGCCTCATTTAAGATGCTGCTCTGCCAGCTCTCCTACCAAACACCGCCCCCGATGTCAACCCGCTACCGCCGGGATAGTTTTGGTAGAACAGGCCGCCCATCATCTCGCCAACGCAGTATAATCCGGGCGTCGCCCGCCGTGTAGTCGCGCAAATGAGAGCTGCCGTCTCAGGGTCCACCTTCAGGCCGCCAAATGTGAAGGTCACGCCGCAGGTCACCTTGACGGCGAGAAAGGGTCCCTTGTCCAGGGGCAACGCCCAATTCGACTTTGCCAAAGGAAGCTTTTTGGCACCAGCCTGCGTTGAAACACCGTCTAGAATAGAAGGGTCCCATTTCGCCGATGGGTTCTCGCGTTGGAAAGCATAGACTGCTTCGTTGTACTCGTTCAAGGTTAGGATGAATCTTTCGCTGTCACGGAGACCCTCCTTGGAGAGGACTTCAGCGAGACCTTCGATCGTGTCGGCTGTAAAACGGTTCTCCTTGAGTCGCTCGGGACGATACTCCTCGGAGCGCAGCAAGGGCGTCATTCGTGCGTCCCAGACCTGAAACGCAACGTTATCGGGTTGCTGAAGAATAGCTCGGCCGAACTTGGCGTAGGTATAATTGCGCATGGCGATGCCCTCATCGACAAAGCGGTTGCCTTCGACATTCAACATCAACCCCAGCGGGTATCCTGACTTGGTGTACTCGTTGGACGCGTCGCGGTCCCCGACGGAAGGGTCGGCGTTGGCATCCCAGCATGTGGCGTGGCACCCGGACCAGTTTCCAACGGGGAGAGCGTCGAGATCTCGGATGGCTAGCTCGAGACAATCGCCCATGTTGTAGGGAGTCCCTCGGACCATGGCCATGTCCCACCCGGGCCCGAGGTGTTGGCTTCGAAGTTTCGGGTTGGACTCGAAGCCACCTGCGGCAAAGATGATCGACTTCGCCGAGATGGAGCTCTCTTGGCCGTCGATGAGCACAGTCGCCGAGTACCGGTGCCCGCTGGTCCTCGTCTGACGCCGAACACGAGTCAGACCCGTGTTCCACGACATGAGCACACCGTTCCTTTCCGCGGCCGCGATGTGGTCTTCGATGAGACCCTTGCCTCCATTCTCGGTCTTGAGGCAAAGCCCGCCCCAGAACTTCATCCTGCCGTCGACCTCGTAAGCCTGTCGGTTGAATGAGAGCTGGAAGCGGATGCCGTTTTCCTTAAGCCATTGGATGGTCGGTCGGGAATCTGATATCAGAACACGAGTGAGGTCCTTGTCCGAGCGACCCATGCAGACGTTGTCCATGTCCTTTTGGAAGTCGTCAGTGGTGTAGGCCGTCAAGTCGATCTTGGCCGCCTGTTCGGGACTGACGTTATTGACGAGGGGGAGGACATCATCTAGTCCATCGTGGGCGGTTCGGTAGGCGCCTGCAGTGAAGTACGAGTTGCCGCCGACCCAATCCTTAGGGCACTTGTCGATGAGGAGGACCGTTGGCTTGCGGTCTCCAACCTTGGTCTGAGCGGCGGCGACGGCGGCAGAAAAGCCTGCGTTACCGCTGCCAACGACCAAGACGTCACATTCGGTAGTCTGAAGAGGCATGTTGTAGCTCGTAGAAGGATTCCAAGCACAACCCAAAGCGCAGGATTCCCAATACGGGATTTTAATGGTGCTGGAGCCCACACGAGACGCAGCAAGGCCGCAGTGTTGAGGAAAAGGGAGCGCAGGAAAGATGTAAGAATGACTCGCGGACGCTCCTGGACAACATTTCAGATCATGGCTTGGAACCAAGACTGGAGGAAATTCAACCCGCAGATGTGTTTATGCTGATCCTGATTGTTATTTGGGAATCTCAGGGGCGGTGGTGGTGGTGCCGGGCTCCGGGGCGGAGCCGAGGACCAAGTTACCCCTCGTGCGGGGAAAGTCGGCGCGATTCGCCGGCGCCGGCACCGAGCCCCGAAGCCTCTGTTGCCGGATTTCCAGGAATTGACTTGACTCGGACGGAAATTCAACGGCTCCAGACTAACAACAATGCCAGTCCAAGTCTACAATCCGAACCACGGAGACAGACAATCAACAATGATTTTGAGGTTCGTTGATCTCTCCCAGAACCGTCTAGAGTTGAGTTTGCTCCAGCCAATGTCGCAGGCACGTCTTGGCGAGGTGCATTGACTTCTAGCTGGCTTTACGGACACGCGTACGACGAAAGTCACTTTATTTCACACGAAAGAGGCAGGAACTAGCCCGGAGTAAGTATGCAGTTGACGAGCTAAGCTATGAACATTCCGCACGACCTGTCTAGTAGGCCTCGGAGCCATCAGCTCCGGCCTGCTTGCAGTAGTAGAGCCACTCGTCTCCACCAATGTGCTCGGCATCAGAGTTGCAGGCAATGGCGCAGTAGTTGGGGTCCGTAGTGTGTCTCACGCCCTGAAAATTGTATGACATGATTAGCGGTCCGGTCATGTCGTGTACCCCTTTTCGTGAATTCTATCGTCACAAAAGAAAGACACAGTAGAGGAGACTGATGAGAGTGCTATTGACGTCAGGGTGCTAGAACTTACCACAGTGCAGTCGGGGCACGTGTCCCACTGCTTGCTGCCGGTGTTGCGCTTGCGGTAAGCCGCGCAGGCCTTCTTGGTGGCCTCGGCGTTCTAGAACGGGACGCGGTTAGTCTGATGTTTGAGGAGTGTATAGACGTATGCTGGGCGGAAGAGAAGAGTGATCTTACATCGGCGTATGCACGGCCCATGATGCGGCTGCGAGCCAGGTTCAAAACCTCGTTGTCCGAGGTGTCACGCTTCTTGGGGCAGCTGTTGGGGTTGCCGATGGGCTGGATCCTGCTGGTGCAGAAAGCATACTTATGCAGGTCGGCAATGACGCTAAGACAATTTAGCACTACTAGAAGACTGGAAAGACGGCGGAGTATTACCCGGTAGTGCTGGCGAGCAGAATGAGGACAGAAGAGAGCTGCATCTCGACAAAGGAGTGAAAATTGTGAGAACGAATGTAATAGAAGTTGGATGATGGGCTGGCTTCGGTCGATAATGAGAATACTCCACGACCTCGAGACGTGGACATTGGGAGTTTTATACAAGATGCCGGCAATCAATAACGCTTCCCTACCTGGTCAAATCGACGTCCGAGCCAGCTGAAGAAGTCCGACCTTCCTCATTCGTTCTGCGATTAGTGAACGAATTCGCCCGCAGTCATGGACAACAACCGCGGCTTGACTCATTCAGATGATTGTAGTTCTCTTTCGGAAGGCGTTGCGTCTAGACTCCAGTATTGTCGATGCAGAGTGGGCTTCTCGTGCCGTCAACTCGGATTTCCTTGGCATTTCGGCACTCAGGGGTAGGTCGGTATTCCACCCACGTATCTTTGCGACGCAACCCTAATTACTCTCACCCTTACTTCTAATTAGCTGTTACAAAGTCCAAGATCTCCAGGTGTACCCGTTGATTACTACTCAGGACCCTGGGCACTTATGTGGCAAGGGCAATTGACGACCATAAGGATTGGTGTACTACGAGGTAGGTACTATGTAATGCTAGGTGATTGATGGCGGTACCCATTACCGAGAGTGGGCATTTCGGCGGAGTTCCAGACCGCATAGAACTTGATATTTATTACTTTTAAAGTACTATTGCCGGCAATACATCGTAAACCTCTTGGTGACTTGCCTTGTCAAGATCTCTTGGCGTCAGATGGAGACGCAGATTTCCAAGCCACAACACGTGTGAAGTTGACAGAACGAACAGATGAACGCTTGGAAGAGCACGTTCGTCGCGGGCGGGGCCGACACTAGGAGCCCGAGAACGACGAGGGCGTAGCAAGACAATTTACACTGGCGCATCGAGTGACCCGATTAGGTGCGGGGAGACTAGCGGCCGATAGAGCACGACTCAGGGCCGCGCTCTCGCGTGGAATGTAACGCCTCTACTCTAGGATTAGGCACGTGGTAAAGACTGTAGCTGCTAGCGGGAATACAAGCTCATCGAATCCACCTGACAGAGCGGAACTCGGGACAACTAATCATCTTTGGGTCGTGGTTGTGTCAATAAGCGTATAGGAAAAAGTGTCTGCGGCAGGCAGGCAGTCGAGCTGGGGTAGACCTTGCGCACTGGGCTACAGACATGGACCGTGACATGAGATAGACACGTTGATTCGACCTAGTAGAGATCCGACCGCAATGCCCGGAATGGGAACTCGGCCGGAACATGGGGTCTCAAGCGCAGCTGGTAGCTGCAAGTGGATCTGAACTTGAGGTTAATGGAGGTTCTAAACATGTTCCACCCCCGGCCTCCCAAGGATACATGTGCAGACATGATACTCGATATCAATGAACTAACGAAGGTCTTGATTTCAGGTCTTATTATCGCCGTTATAGGACTCAGCATAGTTAGGCAGAGATTGTAGGGATGTGGGCTTACAGATCTGTCCGCGCCACCATGACAGGGGACATCAACTGCGACGTATTTCTTGTGAAGCATGGTTGTAGGCGGACGTCTGATTGGCAACATCCTCTCTCCCATCGACCTAGTTCCTGGTCGGGGGCGGTGAGGTTCGCAGATCTGGCAGCTTCCATGAGTGCCCATGTTCTTGTCGGCCAGACTCCGCCAGCGAATCACAGCAGGGTCTATCCGAGTCATGGACTCACGCATCCGAAGAAAGATCCCCACAACCTGTGTGGCCGTCGGACTCGTTTTCCGACCATCAAAACTTGTACGTTGAGGCTGGCCTCAACGTTTCGCCCGCTTCTGTATCAGCGTGATCACCTTTACCCCCTCGCAATATCACTAGCTGATAGCTCCGAGTCATTTGAAATGATATACATGAGATAAATCAACATGACTTCGACGCCGGCAGGGTCGGTAAACGCCGAGGGACGCCTGCTCGTCCCCACGTAAATCAATAATAGCGAGGCTCGCGATGGTCCGTAGGGCGCGGTTCGTGGAAGATTGCACCGAATTGATACGGTCAACCGATGACCCCAGCAATTCGTCACATCCTGCCATTTTCAGAGATAAGGTGGTGGTCTGGGGACATTGGACGATGTGGTAAGGTAACAAACTACATGCAGACCGCGGCTTTGGCCGAGGCATCATTGCATACCACCCGTGCGTGATTGATGACTTGGATAGAGGTTTGCTATGCATCGACCCGCTGGTTGGTGGTTGCTGTACTGGCATTTTCAAAAGATAAAAGGCAACTTCAGGCGCCCTTCCATCGTCGTGTAGGTCCTCATCTTCATCCTATCATCTCTCACTCAGTCTCTCGTTTCAGTCTTTCATCCAACCCAAGCCTCAACATGCACTTCGCCACTGTCCTCGTTGCCGCCGTTGCCTGCGCAACTGGGTAAGCCGCCGACTTCTCCCCGGTACTAGCTCGATATCCTGCTGACGATACGAAGTGTCGTTGCCGACCTCCACAACATCGCGTGGTGTGCCGACCGTGTCTTCAAGGGCCTCCAGGAGTCCAACCCCGAGGTACGCGAGCCCCTAGGCTCATGATCAACTTTGGCCAGTTCTGTTGTTCACACTCGTGGTTTCCCAGAACAACGATGCTACCCAGGCCGCCTGCGACAGATACCGCAAGCGCAACACCGGCAGCCAGCAGTGGGACACGTGCCCCGACTGCACGACCGTAAGTCCTTTAAGCTCTGTGCGGCGATGTCGAAGCTTACTCCCTTACTAAAATGCGGCTTAACCAGAGCTTCCGCGGCGATCTCAGGGTCTGCAACTCGGTCGGTTGGCACATTGGCGGCGACGAGTGGGACTACTACTGCCGCCAGGTCGGTGCCGACTTGGGCAAGGCGTAGAGCTCTCGGACTCAGCCCGTGCGATGGAGAGAAGGGTGCCTCGGGGGATCTTCAACTCCGTCGGGTAAAAGGGAAACACTTCTTTGTAGATTTATGTAAATATCGAACACCGTAAATTCGACCGTTTGTTACTACTTCTGATCAGACGTGGTAAAGTCGAGTGTCACGTCCACCTTCGTATTCCGCCTTGGGCTTTGAACTACCACAACCTGGATCCATGTCTTCTGGTGCCAAGGTACATCACCCGATAGGTTGCAACCTGAATTCGCTCAAGATGAAAACGTCAAAAGTGCCTGCCCCGCCAGAGAGGCTTAGCCGGTCCCCGAGTCCATGCAGTCGGTTCCTCGGTAATGTATCTGTGAATCCATGCCCCCTTCATGAGGCACCAGGGCCTGGGTTCCCCGCCACCGGTCCCCGCTCTGTACTTCCTGTCAATCCCCAGGACATCAATCTGCCGAGCCCCTTGTCTTCAGTGGTCAAGTGGCTTCCGTCCATACACAATAGTCCTGTTGTTATGAATCAGCGTTCTGAAAACCACAGGCCCCCATTATTGTGACAGAGGTCACGAGGAACTTACGTTTCCACCCAAGCGTAGTTGGACATCCTTCTAATCTCCCTCCGCATCTGAGCACCGAGAATGGTCGATTCAATCTGGTCCCAGCCGAGGATCTGGGTCATGATAAAGGTCCCGAAGCCCTCGAGGCTCTGATCGAACGCCATCTGGATGAGCAGCCCAGCATGCTGCAACCTCTCGTCGCGGGGCCAGCCGTGGATGGGCACCTTGATCTTCTTCTCGGTCACCTCGACGAAGCCGGCGGCCTGCATGTTGCGCTTCATCGTGTGATCGCGGGCGATAGAGAAGGACCGACCCATCTTGGAACCGCCCTGGTCGAATATCCGCGTCCACTCGTGGAAGATATGATCCGGCGGCAGCTCGACATGATCCGACTGGACCCGCACGTCGAATTCAAGGTTTTGCACCCACCCGCCCGGCTTGACGTGCACGAACGCCCGCCGGTAGAGGTCCACCCAGTCCGGTATGCTACCGTACAGGCAGCGCAGGTGGACGAAGTCGAAGTGATTTTCAGGCCAGGTCCAGTCGAGCAGGCAGTCGTCGATGACGAAGCGCAGGTTGGCGGGCACCCAGGTGGGCTGGATTGGGCTGATGTCGGTGCCGATAACCTCAGCGTCCGGGTACTGGTCGGCGAAGTCGATGGCCCAGATGCCCGTACCCGTGCCGACGTCGAGGACGCGGTGCGGGTTATTCCCGATGGGCGCAAGGCAGAGCTGGTCGTTGAGGACCATGAGAAGTGCGTTGTGAATCATGTCGAGGCCGTCATTCTGCTGCTCGTCGTTGGGGGCCCAGTACTCTGTTGTCTTGCTGTTCTGGTACGTCCGGCCATGGAGGCGGCGGTAGTCGAAGACGCTCTCGGTCAGGGACGCCGTGGAGGAGGCGATGCTTGCGGCGTCGAAGGCGGAATCGCGGTCGTCATCATCATCGCCGGCACCGGCATCGCCCGGGGGGAGGTTGAGGTCCGGGTTGGCCTCGATCGGCGTCTCGTCGACCTCGTCATGACGGGGAGGCGAGCTGGGGGCTCGGGGAGGCGAGCTCGGTGGTGCGTGAGGAGAGGAAGGAGTCGGTCTGGACGGGCCTGTGGCCAACTCGATGAAGGCAGACGCAGCCATGGCGTTGCACAAGACTTGCCGTTGGACTTAGTTCGCACGGGTGGCGATGGAAGATGGGAAATTAGGTACGTTTGAAGACGGCCAGAGCCAGAGGGGAAAACGTGGGGATGCAGAGAAAAGCCGCAGAGACTGGAACTCTGGAAGGAAATCAGCACGGGACCGACGCTATTGTTTCTGTCTGACCGAGACACAGCAAAGTCTTTAAAAGAGGAGGGGGTGTCATCGTACAAGAAGTGCCGTAATGCGGTGAAACCTCGCGGGCTATCCCGTTTCGCTATTCTATCATGTGCCCCTCTTCCGCTCTCCTCTCTCTCGCCAGTGATTTCAAAGGGTGGGTGCTGGCCAGTGAAGTCCCTCAAGGGATGCGTCCACAAGAGACACACACCGGTTTTCGACGGCGGCACTCCGTTGAGGACCAGGGGGTTGGGCGTTCTCTTGTCTGTCTCACCCTGCAGCCGACAGTTGAGGCGCTGCCAACGGCCATGCCATGTCGGAGCGCCCATACCCGCATGGCAAAGTGGTTCGCTGGAGCCGTTTCGTTAGCTATTCCCGCGCGAGGGGGACGGAAGAAAAAGCAAGGAGCGAGATCAACAAGAGCGCCATACACGTTGGCTGGTTGACATGCAAGCATCATCATTCGCCCTGGGATGCAGCCAACCGAAGCGCTGCTGCAGTTCGTTTCAAAATCAGTTAAGACTCGGATGCCAATCAGTCCCTCCGGGAAGGACCCCTCGCCAGCTGAGAGGCCGCAAGGTGATTGCTTCGGCATGGGTATGTTCGCCGAGGAGGGGGGTTGGGTATTTGTTTGCCGAGCTGAATGCCAACTCAAGGCTTGTCATTACCCCTACCCGGTCCTTGGGAGATGTCGATTCGGTTGTCAACACGGATATCCGCCGCGACAGCACGAATCTGAGCGACACTCTCTCGGGAGGTGTGGGTGGTGGGGATGGACTGTCGTACACATGGACCGGGGGTCGGCGGAAGCGAGTATGCAGCTAGATCTGCGTTCCCGCCCCGGGGACATCGTTATGTCCGCTAGTGCGAATGAATTACGGACGTAATCAGGCTTCATGAGGGAAGGACTGGTCAGAACTGAACTAGGCTGCAGGGGATTTTGGGTCGAACTCGTCGTCACGGCCCGAGACACCACACCGCGGTGGAGTTGACTGGCACTGGCATCTCGCTGTTCGCCAGGTTAAGAGATCGAGTTCGTCACGGACCGCAGGGGATCGTGGATTTGTCGAGGGGCATGCCGTGCATTTGCTGCGGGATCAGGGTGGTGTGAACTGTCACTGCAGCGTGCATGGGCTATTCCCGGCTCCCAGGTTTCCATGCCCCGCGTCCAGTCCTGCCCTCGTAACCCGGTAAACGAGACATTTGCCCGGTTGTTCTATATCGCGCTGGAGCATAGCATTGGGTACCTGGTTTGGTGTGGTGTGAACAAAAGAACCTCGTGCCCAAGTCCGGAATTGTGCGTGTCTTTCCCATTTTCATTTTAGTTTCTTTTCCCGCGCCACTTCCTAAACAATACGGAGCAGAATCCATGTCCCGATCGATGCTGTCCGCCTTTGCCGAGAAGCTGAACCCAGCCGAGGCTGTCTCTGGTCAACGGTGATTGGGTGAAGACAGATGACGGCTTGGAAAACGCATTCCACGGAGTTTTGGTAATTGCTTTGACGAAGGTTGGCCAGGATTTGTAATCATTCGTCAAACTTTGGAGCAGCACTGACTGATTAGCAGAATGGTATTACATCGATGTTGCAAGGGTGAGATGTTGCGCTCCAATCACCACCAAGCTCAACGCATACCGTAATAGTTAGAGTAAGAAGCAGTTCACAGACTCTTGGTACAGAGGAACGTACGGAAACATATAGACTATGTGGTCCCAATTACATTTCGGACTAGTTAAATTGAGAGGAACGCGGGCCGCACTGACGAGGAGCCGGTCTGAATTAAAGTTCGACCAGACAATTCAACGGTTTAGAAACCTTAACTCTAATTTGTTGGAACTCAAGCCGATCACGTCATCCAATATTGCATCTTAATCAACCAGATAAGGTGATTGTGAAGTTGCTTCCTTCAACATGTAGTCGAAATTGGAACACAAAAGCGCCGGCAGAAACGGCGGTTGATAGTCGTGGGTGGAGCATAAGTGCTGATCAGTGGTAAGTAAGTGTAACCTGCGCTGCTGTGAGTCAAAGGCCTCATGTGAATATCACCGTGCATTGCTCTCCCCTAAGTCAAGCCTATCAATTGATCTCACGCGCGCTATGCATGACTGAAGCCATCGTGAGCATGGAATACTGCCTTTTTTGGTCGTTTTGCTAGAATATCGGATCGGAATGTCACCGCTTCCTCCGCCCCACGGCGATCAAACCGCCGTTCGTCAAATTCAGGGGTCGACAGGGGCTGCAGGGATCCCCCGCCGTCTCGAGTCAATCCCCCTTCTGTATTTCTTCTGTCCTCTTCTTTTTTCCCTTGTCTTTACTTTTCCTTTCCGCGCTTTTGGATACCGTTGTTTATACGTCACCACTCGCTCGCTACCATGTCTCTCAAGGTTCTGGTGCCGCTGCTGGCTCTCGCCGGCGTGAGCTCCGGTTGGCAACACAAGACCGACGCCGAAGTCCGCGATGCCATTGCCACCAACGAGTACAGCTTGATCGCCTGTAAGTTCAGCTTTTTACCCCCTGGTGAATGTCCCCCGACGGAGCTCCGCTGACGTTGGTGTTGCTACAGTTGTCGAGGTAAGCCCCCGTTGAGACACGCCCACGAGCATCTGCGAACAACCTGACGCTGCCACTCCCTTCGTCTCGAAACTAACACGAATAAGCCCTCCAAGTAAGACACCCAGCAGGTTTGTGACGGCGTCAGCTGACATCCGCAGTGCCGCCAGCACAGCTCTCGAGCCGCACTGGGCCGCCGTCGAAGACGGTGTTCCGACCGCCCTCTCCGTCGACTGCCAGGCCTCCGCCTCCCTCTGCGCCGAGCACGACGTCGCCTCGTTCCCCGCAATCCGGTTCTACCGCCCCGACGGCACAAAGCGACACTACCGCGGCCCCCGGAAGGGCTCCGAGTACGTCCCCGGCCCCTCCGACGCATACCCATACCCATAGTCAGGTTCGTTGGTTGCTGAACTCGCCATAGGATCGGCACCTTCGTGAACCGCATGCTCCGTCCCGTCCTTACCCCCGTCGACAAGGAGAACACGTCTTCCTTCCGTAGGAGTGACGACGTTGTAATGATCGCGCACTTCACCCCCGAGGAGACCTCCCTCGGTGAGCACTACGCCGACCTGGCGGAGCGCTTCCACGACCGACACGCTTTCGGGCTCGCTGTGGCTGACAAGTCCCCGGGCCGCATCGCGTGCTACAACAACGCCATTGGAGCAATGCAGATGTCCTCGGAGCTGGACGAGGTCGACGCCATGGAGAAGCTGCTCAAGAAGTGCGCCGCGCCGCTGGTCCCGCGTCTGACGAGGCGTAACGAGGCTGAGTATCTCAACGTGAGTCGTCGGATACCCAACGCGCTAGAAGGTAGACATGCTAACTGTGACGAAAGGCCGGCAAGTCGCTGGTCTACTTCTTCGCCAGGGTGGACGAGTACCTCGACGCGTGGACGTCCGCCGTCATCCCCCTCGCCAAGAAGTTCCACCAGTACATCACCTTTGTCACGGTCGACCTGAACGACTACCCCGAGATGCCCACCCACTTCGGGCTTCCCCAAAACATCGATGACGCCGTTGCCCTGCAGAACCCTGCCACCGGTCAGGTGTTCCCCTTCACGGGCGAAATCACTATCGACGCCGTGGAGGAGTTCATTACCGACATTTCGGAGGGCAAGGTCGAGCCCTGGGACGGGAAGACCATCCTGGAGTTGGTTGAGGTTGATGACAGTGAGAATGTTCAGGAGCAGGTTGTGGAGGAGCAGCAGGAAGAGGCGAAACAGGAAGAGGTCCAGAGCGACGCCAAGGAGGCCGAGAAGCCTGAGGGTGAGAAGGCTAAGACTCACGATGAGCTTTGAGAGAGCTGTAGTGTGTCCGCACGCAGGAAGACAACCGCTAAGCTAGAGCCTCATGGTGTTGAAGATACAGTTAAACATAGCGTGATCTTATTCCACACCTTCAGGATGAGAATCACACATCCTCTGTAGCAACTCTAATGTGTTGCCGTCGGCTCTTGACGTTGTCGTCGTTGTCGTCGCCGTCCTTGTCGCTGTTGTCCATCCCTGTCACTGCTTACAGCAGCAGCAGCAGTCTCTGCTATGCCATATCTGATGTTATGCCAAAGGACCAGCGATATGTGGGAGGAACTAGACGCTGTGAGGAGCTCTATCCTAGAATTTATGCTCAGCCGCGACACATTTTCACACGGGTGGGGGAGGCCGGGGAATCAGAAACATCAAGAGGATCGTCACATGCATTGCCATTGCGTTCCCCAGATAATCCTACCTCGCTTTCCCGGCGGCCGCGAACAGAGGCCTATGCCAAGAATCGCCCCTTGCATAGCCTTCGTCCTCGCAACTTACCGAGAGCGACATGGTGAGAGCCGCAAGTTTTCACAACGTCTGGCTATGAGATGTTCCAGGCCAGTCAGTAGCGCAGTCACTGCAATAGCTGCCTTTCATTTCACGTCAGAGTTGTGAAAGTTGAAGGGGAACAGCAAATCATTAGACCCGCGTTGTGAGGGCAATTTGGCCGGACAACCGTCAAGAGTTGAACATCTACGAAGCTTCGTGACGGTCAATATGTCAGTATCGGGAGGTCCGGATCAACTGGATGAACTGTGAAGGCGGGGAAAAGCGACGCCCAGCCATCCAAAAGTCCCCCGTAGTGTCTTGGCAACCAGGTCCAGGTCGTAAAATCACCGCTCAACCACGTGTTGGAATAGAAAACGATTGATCAGCGCAGCGCAGGAGACCAAACGCGAGGCAAGGAACAGAAAACGTCATCGTCAATAAAGATCGCGAATGGCGAAGTTTTCAGCGCCGTCGAGAGTTGCCATGCACTCGCTAGGGTCAAATGGGAAGGTCATCTTGGCTTCTTACGTCATTCACACCAGTCGAAGTGGGAAACCACAATTACACGCGTTTTCTTCTTCTTCTCCCCTCGTTTGCAAGAGATCGTCGTGTCAATATGCACCGATGGGACGCTGTCCCATTGGAACGGTGCCCTCAGCACGCAATCATCGTCCCATGTTCATCAGGCTTGGCGCCGAGTATACCGTCCGAGAAACATGAAGTTTCGGTGAGCGGATGCCTGTTTGGTTTTTCAGTTAGACGTATATAAAGGCTGGGAGCCGAAAACACAACAGACGATTGAACGCTTCTATACCTCCTCGTTTCCGACAATCCCGTTCAAACCGCCGAGATGAAGCCCGTCCTCGTCACCTCTCTTCTGGCCTCGCTCGCCGCAGGCCTCTCGATTCACAAGAGAGCCCCGGTCTCCTACGACGGTTACCAGGTCCTGCGCGTCAAGACCCTGAGCCAGCTGGCCGCCGTCCAGGAGAAGCTATCCTCCATCCCCCACGAGCAGTGGAACCACGACATTGAGACTCACATCGACATCGTCATCTCCCCGGATCAGATCGCCAATGTTGAGTCCCTCGGACTCGACTACCGCGTCCTCCACAAGGACCTCGGCCAGTCCATCTCCTCCGAGTCCCAGGTGAAGAGCACTTACAAGCGAGACATTGACGATCTCTCGTGGTACGACTCATACCACCCCTATGCGGATCACGTCCAGTACCTCAAGGACCTGCACGAGTCGTTCCCCGACAACTCGGAACTGGTGTACTCTGGCCACTCCTACGAGAACCGTACCATCTCCGGCATCCACCTCTTTGGCGATGACGGAGCTGACAAGCCTGCTGTGCTTTACCAGTGAGTGCGACGTTTAAGTTGACCGAATGGTTAATGCTGACACGGAACCAGTGGCACCGTCCACGCAAGAGAATGGATCTCGGCACCGGTAAGACTACCCCCAAATGGCATGAAATGGACAACCAGAGGCAGTTGTAGACTAACAACAGCCAGGTCGTTGAGTATATCGCCCTCCAGCTCATCGACGCCCACAAGAACGCCACCAACGGCTCGGAATCGGTTCTAAACCAGTACTCGTTCCATATCTTCCCCGTCGTCAACCCCGATGGCTTCGTCTACTCCCAGGAGGTCGACCGCCTCTGGCGCAAGACGCGCACCCCGCCCCCTCCCCCTCCCCAGAATCAGTCCTGCTACGGCACCGACATCAACCGCAACTGGGAGTACGGCTGGGACGCTAACTCCCTCGGCGCCTCCACCAACGCCTGCGCCCAGGCCTACCGTGGCCAGAAGCCGTCCGACACGATCGAGAACCAGGGACTCGACGCGTACGTCCGCAAGCTGCGCGACACCGTCGGCATCAAGCTGTACATCGACTGGCACAGCTACGGCCAGTACATCCTCTCGCCCTTCGGCTCCAAGGAGGAGTGGTACGCCCCCGAGCTCGGAAAGTGGACCAAGACGGCCTCCGTCCTCAGCGAGGTCATCCGCGACAGCTCCGAGCGGCGGACGACGTTCACGTTTGGACCCAGCGGTGCTACGCTGTACACTACCACTGGCGCTGCGCCGGACCACGTGTACGCCATCGGCGGCGCTGATTTCTCCTACACGATCGAGTTGCCCGACACGGGTGACTTTGGCTTCGTCTTGCCGCCTGACCGCATCAGGGGTGCCGCTGAGGAGCAGTGGGAGGGACAGAAGGCTTTGTTCCCGCTGTTGGACGAGGTCTTTTTTGACGGAATCGGACCTGCTTAAAGCGCTCGTGCTCATAATGATACAAGAGAAGACGTATAATATCGGGTCAAATAGGATTGAATCTGCTTGCTCTCAGCATCCTCTATCTCCCTTTTCTGGTGAATTTGCGTGTCACGATGCGTTCTCCGTGGGTATTCACAGTGATTGCGGCGTATTCGGGCGAACGTGATGGATGGCAAAAGCGACATATATCCCATCAACTTCATGGGGGTTGTATTGATATCACGTAGAGCCAACGCAAGGGTCCCATTTGTTTCTTTCAATCCCAATAACATGCACTCCAAGTCCGGTCTGCTAGATGCATGATAGTCTCACCACTCTACTCGCTAAGTATGTTCCAAACTAGGAAGATGAAAACAGAAGGGATGATGAGCAACATCAAGGTCATTTAATGTATCTTGTCGTCTATCATGATAAGGTTGCACATGCAGGGTTTTCTCAGCCTTTCTCCGTACCTGCCTAGCCGACCCGAGAGACTGGCAGCTTAGCCACATGCACTGCTTGAAATCTGGTGAAACCACGCCCGATCCAGTGATGTGAGGGAAAGGATCGCAACAGCCTCCTTCTGTAAGTCCACGCAGCTTTGTTTCTGCGGGGTGGTATCTAGTTTCTCTTTTTCTTGCAGTTGCGCCGACGTAAAGAGGTTGAGAAACGAGCAGATGAACAAAATGAATGCCCCATCAACCTTAAAGTTTGCCAGAACGACATACCCTTTTGAGCAAGCACCTTGAGGGTTGTGACTCGACAAAAAGTCACTGCGTAATTTTATAAAACATCGGAGGCATCTTGTGTTTGCTTCTTGAGTTCTTTCCTGTTTTCTCCCTCTCTTTACTCCTACCGTATCGCGAACCCTGGCATTTTCCAACACAGAAACACCCGCTACATACGAATTAGCGATCTTTGCCAGTCGACAAACGCCAAAAACCGAGAATCAAACCATCACTTTGGCGTTACATACACATGGTTATCGAGCTATTTCGGATTTTATGTCTACGTGTGGCAGCGGCTCTAACTACGACACCAAGTCCAAAAGAGGTCACCCCAGACGACAAAACACACAAATCTCACACTGGGATTCTGTCCCTGCTGTGGAAGCGCAACAGACACACGAGCGAGAGAAAAATGAGACAACATCCAGTCTCTGGCCACAGCACCATCGAATTGCTGCCTACCGAGATGATCTTGCAGATTGCAGAAAGCTTGGAGCCCTGGGAAGTAGCAGCATTCGCATTATCAAGCAAACGCATTCTCTATGACCTCGGTACTGCGGCTGTCAAGGTGCACCGTAAAGACCGCTATCCATTTTTCCAGCTCCTTGAGCGCGATTTCCGTCATATTCCCGAAATCCTTTGCTCCTACTGCTCGTACTTTCACGCTCCGGAAGAGTCGCTTATGTCCAAGAGAGACTGCTGCAGATTAGCCCCAACATATGGCCGTGGGCTATGGAACCTGACATCGCCACTCCTCCCCACGTGGCTTCATTGGAACATGGTTAAGGCAGTCATGCAGTCACACCGGGAGGGCACCGGCTATCATACGGTCGAGGATCTCAAGTCGACCAAAACGTTCAGCGAAGACGGCACGAGAGTCCACTATACCGCGAGATATCTCATTTCGAATGGGAAACTCATCCTCAGAACCGCCCTGGCCCTGTTGCCGTGCAATGGGGGCGCGCGGGAGCAGACAACATTCGCCCCGGAGCTTGCCAACATCCTGCGCAAAAACAAATCGGAGGCCTGCTGTGGGCACGTGCTCTGGACGGAAAGATACCCTCGCGTATTTTCTCCCCAGCCCAAGCCCGGAACGCCCTCGAACGCCCATCCGTTGTCGATCACCTACCAACCCTGCGTCTGGAACACCAGGAGAAAGAAGCCCCCGAAGTCTCTTTACGTCGCGGACATGAAGCAGTGCCGGCGATGCCACACGAGCTACACGTTGATGATCAAGGATCTGGATGACGGCGGCAGCCGGGTGGCCTGCCTCGTGTCGTACAAGGACTTGGGCAAAGGCGAAAGCCGGGACGAGCTTGAGTGGAATTCTCACATGTGGCACAACACGACGCAGAAAAAGCCCAAGGTGCGCCGAGGGGCAAACGAAATCAGAGATGATTGGGGCTTACAGGCGTCTCTTATGCCCGAGTCGGACGTTTCGGGGTACGGCCTTGAAGACTGGTGCTTCGCGTCGTTGATTAACAGGTCTAGGCAATGGTAGAAACCTCTACATCAACTCGTTCAGTATTTCTTTGAGTGCTTTCCATTTTCTGGCTACTGTCAGTATCATCTGCGAAGATCCAGGTTACTTTCCGGTGCCTAAGTGACGGGATCGTCTTTTCTCACGCAAGCGGCTTGGTTCGTTCACACACAAAACAGTGACGGATAACCATTAGACACACGTACTATCAGCAATTAGAAGTTAATGGGAAATATTCTGAAACATGTGTTACCAAGACATGCATAATTCACATGCCTCAGTGATGGAGGAATTTGAGACATGCTGTTAATGATGGGTTAATGATGTCACTTGGTAAGCCATTCTGAGCCACAATATGCGGAGTGCATGTGAGATTATGGAAATACTTAAGGCGGAGCACTCTTACCATTTCTTCCTGAGGACCTCCTGACCGAGAAGATCATCGATGAGGGACAGGTCTACGTGTGATCATGGCCGACGATAGCTCTCCCCAGTCCAACTCCGCCTCCAAGGGGCTCACCGACGGCTGTGGCCCCACCTTCGCAACAGCAGTGCCCAGATGCCCGATAACATACCGACGTCCGCCCGCTTCGAACGCAGACGAGTACATCGAATCGCCCGGCGTGGCACATGCCAACTTTGCGCCGTCGGTCGATGAGCCCAACGGCAGCGTCGAGTTCTCGGGGGCGTATTCGGATTACGTGAGTTCTTGTTGAAGATTGGTTTCCTCGGGCAACAGCACGGTGGATGCAGCTATGGAGATCGAATATTTACTGATGTTGGTTTAGACGGTGCTGCAGCAACATGTGCTCTTCTGGGATCGCAACAATGATGGCGTGATTACGCCCATTGACGTGTGGGTTGGGTTTCGCGATCTAGGGTTCAACATTCCGATATGTCTGTTGGCGGCGACTGTCATCCCGTTCGCCTTCTCATACGGCACTGTCATGCAACATTCTTACCTCCCCGACCCCTTCTTCCGACTCTACATCGACGGGATGCACAAGGCAAAGGTGGGCCATCGCCCCGGCCACTACATGCACTGATCACAGGTATTCTGACTCTGAGGTATCTAGCACGGTTCAGACTCTGGAGCCTACGACAGCGAGGGCCGATTCGTGCCGCAACGGTTCGAGGACATTTTTGCTAACTGCAGTGCCCGAAGAGACGACACCTT
>WIGN01000516.1:0-22032 GCA_014235955.1 Colletotrichum sojae
CAGCACCAGAAAGGCGGCCACTTCATCGCGTGGGAGAGGCCCGACGCGCTCGTGGACGACGTGGCGGAGTTTTATGGGAAGACAGGTCCCGTGTTCGGTCAGAAGTCGTAAAACGAAGGGCATACCAACACCAGGCTTGCTTGTGTCTTTGCCAGAGGTATGGCACGGTCTTGAGACGAAGGAAGGTGAAGTGTTGGTCCGCTTTATAACAGACAGTTTCGCGGCCCACACCTTTTCCACAGCCATCAGGAAGCTGAATGAATACCGAGTCAGAGGTTGTCCACGTAAAGTGATGGGTGTGAGGAAGGTGAGAAGGCTTTCATGCAAACCATAATTGGCTGAAACTCGGACGCGAAACGAGAGAATTGTACCACGTACGTAACACAAATAGACATCTATCCTCTAGCGTCACTTATTCCACAACCCGCGCTTTAACGTAGGAGCTATCATTTCGCACCCCTAACTTGAATGTCCCACGTCCCACACGCAGTAACAATGATAAGGAGTAGTGACGATAACGGACGACAACGACGATGACGGACGGCAGTCATAATAATAGACTAAAGAGAATAGAAGTAACATAAAGTACTTATCAAGAGAAGACAACGCGCCTCTAAATTTTATTAGCTCTGATTAAAATACAGTAGTTAGTAGAAAAGGTTCTTCAAGATTAACAAGAGTTAACTATAGATAACTCTCTGTTATAGTTATTAGACTTTCGTATGCCGTAAGGGAGCCAAGCGAACTAAGTTCGTATTTCGCAGACTTCAAAAATCCAACCGGTACCAAAGTCGGAAGAATCGCTTAGGAGAAACAAGCTTAATGCTAAGCGCGCAGAACATAGGAAGAAAAGGCTAAGAGTGGAAGAAACGAATGCTAATCAAAAAGACCAGCCATCTGAACCTGCCTGTATATTCCACGATATCAACGGTTGGCTCTGAGCCACAGGTCGAAGAACGGCAACGTGTCTCGAACGATCCAGGTCCCCTTGACGCTGTTGCGTGTAATTTTAAACGCATTGAATCCCAAGACACAAAGAATGAGCTACAACTCTCGGAAAACTCAGAAGCAAAATCTTGGAGTCTTACGAGTTTCCCGGGCGTAACCACAGGGAAAGCTGCTCCGCGATTGCTGTTGTTGACAGCGTTTCATCGCCGTTCTCCCCGCGATGTGTACAACGGCCGAGGGTACCAAGAAAGGACCAGCCTCTGGCCGACTTCCTTGGCATAACTCGGTGCGCCGGGTGATGACAGGAACAAGTCCCGCCATTCGTCCCTCGAGAACCATAAGCAGAATCACCTGCCCTCATTCCGTGTGGGAAAAAAAAGCTGATCGGAGAAAAGCTTCAAGATAACTGCGTCCATCCGAGGAGTTCGTGTTGAAGATCGAAGGGTTCTCATGCGAGTAAGGGAGGGACTTTTTATACCAGCTGTGGCTTTTGGTAAAGTTTTCTATCTTCAGAGCTACTAAGGTGCAACCCTTATCAAAATGCTAGCCGACTTCGCCTCCTCAGCCTTTGGGGTTGCATATGGCTTGGAAAAATATCAAGTTAAACTCTACCTAGGCGAGTTCCTTCGGACGGAGCAGTTTAATCCATGTGAGTAACATTGAGTACATAGTCGAAGAATGCTGGCAGTGGCAGAAAGAAGTCACCCCTTGTGTCCATACATATCGAACTTATAAATGTGTTTCAAGAGAGGAATGTGTATGTATCTTTTGGAAATGGCTAGAATTGCCCAACCTTGTGTAATTGTTTCACTTCATCGTGCTCCTAGCAACGACCAGCTCTCCAACTGCTGAAATGGCCACGCCTCCCATTATATCGAAGACGGCCAAGGGCGCCTCAAAATCCCTTCTGATCCAGTTGCGGAGCTCTACTACCATAAGCGAGTCGACGCCGTAGCTTGATAGTGGTTTCGATAGCTCCACGTCCGCGGGGGCGATGGACATGGCGCGCGCGAGTTTCGCCACAAGACAGCCGACGACAACCCTGATCTTATCCTCGGAATCGGCGTTTGCACGGAACAGTGCGGCAGGGTCTGCCGCCGCTGCCTGGCCCTCGTTTCCTGCCGGCGAAGATGTACCAAAAACGCGGGAGAAGGCCGCAAAGAGCGGTCGGTCCAGCAGAGCCGGGGGCGTTTGCCCCTTGGCGAGGAAGTCGGCCGGCGTCCGTAGTCCCACAAGGACTTGGCTCTGCTCGGGAGACATCGGAGGAGAATCGGGGTCGCAGATTATCGTTAGAAGGGCCATAAGATCGCGGCCATAAATCTGCTACATGTCTCCGGCCACGAGACGCTGGCGCTGGAAAGCAGATGCGCGGCGACGATGCCGACGTCTCGCATCCAGCCGATGTCGAGGGAGACGGCCTTCTGGCCTCGCTCGACGCAGTGCCTCGCGAGTGCGTCCTGGAACGCGCATCCCGCGGCGTAGTTCGCCGTCGCCATCTGGCCAAGGACTCCTGCAAGTGACGACAGCAGGACGAAGAAGTCTAGATCTTGCGGCAGCAGGCGGTGTAGGTTCCACGCCGTGTCGACCTTGGTCCGGATGGCCCGGATGGCGAGGTTCCACTGCTCCAGCGTCATGTTCTCGAACATGGCGTCCTGCAGAACGAGAGCCGCGTCAATGCAACCCCTGACCGGGGGCATGGTGAGAGAGCACTCCTCCAAAACCCGCGATAGAGCCGACTCGGAGGTCACGTTGCACCTTGGCGCAAAGATCGTGACGCCTCGAGCTCTCAAGGACTCGAACTCGGCGGCTGCAGCCTTCGATGATGCCCCTGATCTGGACGGCACAATGAAAAACTTGACACCGCGATCTGCCATCCATCTTATGATGGCCTGGCCCACGCCTCCAGAGCCGCCGGCAACGACGTATGTTGCATTGCTGTCGAATTTCCACGAGCGACGAACTGTTGTGTATTGTTATTGGTGAAAGGCGCTGGATTAGTGGCTGGACGATAAAGAAATATTGACAGAATACTGGACTTACAGGAATGATATCTTCTGCTTGGGGCTCAATCACCATACGGCCAATATTCGTGCCGTTCTGAAGCGTCCGGAAGGCCTCCTCGACTTTAGAAGCAGGGAAAGATGTCACTGGTGTCGGAGTGGTACCGGTCTCGCGAACGAACTCCATGGTGTTCCGCAATAGCTCAGCCGTGAGATCCGGGTCCTCCCCAATGATCTCGCGCAGGTCGACGGCCGAAAATGTCACATTTCTGAGAAACCCGTTCATTGGAAGCCCGGAGTTGGCCAGAATGTCCGCCTTGCCGATCTCAACGAACCGCCCGCGGCGGGCCACACACTCCCATGAAGCGCGCAGGCTGTCACCCGACGGGGAGTTAAGAACGACGTCGACGCCTCGTCCGCCAGTAACACGCTTGATGCCCTGCGCGAACGAAGTGTTGCGGCTGTGGAAGATGCGGTCTTCCGGAATGCCTAGGACGTCAACGAGGAACCTCTTCTTCTTCTCGCTGCCAACAGTTGCATAAACATAGCCCTTCTCTTCTTCGCAATGGCAACGGCCATCTGACCCGTGCTGCCCGCCGCCGAGTGGATGAGAACCGTCTCGCCCTCCGCGATACGGGCGACGTTGACGAGGGAGTAGTACGCCGTCATTCCAGGGACCAGAGCTGCCGCCGCGGACGCAAAGGACATGTCCTCCGAGGGGATCGCGATCACCGAAGTCGCCGGCGCGCGGGGGAACTGGCGCATGCACCCCGCAGCGACGAGACAAACGCGGTCGCCGACCCGGACAGAAGCCCCACTTCCCGGTCCGACCCTCGTCACGAAGCCGGCACAATCGGCGCCAAAGGTCCTCTCGTCCAGCCGTCCGAGCGCCTGTAGCACGTCGCGGAAGTTGACGGCCCAAGCCCGGGCCTCGATCTCAACCTCACCCGGCGCGAGCTCCGTCTCCCGTGCGGTGTCCTCGACGAAGCACAGCGAGTCCAGCGTTCCGGCGGTCCTGACCGAGAGCGAGAGGGCGGCACCCTGGGACCAGGGCTTGTGTTGTAGTTGTGGAGTGAGGAGGGCCTCGAGCGCGGCGTTGCCTTCCACGTCCTCGGCTGCTCTGCAGGTCTCGATCACTCCGTTCCTGACCACGTACTCGACCTCTTCGGATGTCGTAGAGTCCAGGAACGAAGAGTGCAAGATCTTGTTGATGTGCTGTGCGGACGTCTCTGCGGTTGACTCGTGCTGAGACTCGATGGCAAGAGTCACAATTTGGCTGTCGGCCGCCTCGAGTCGTAGGGACCGGAAGAAACCCTGTGCCTGGCTGTAAAATGGTGATTTCACCTTGTTGTCAACGTTGATTGAATCAATTACCCACAACAACTTCTTTGCGTGACGTAGGAGGTGTGGAAGCCAGGTCAGCTTGCCTTCAGACAATTCTGAAAAATACGGAGTATCAAGGTTGGCAAAGCAAAGGATAACGTCTCCAGGGGTTGGCTGTGCCGATCTCAACTCTTCCAAAGAAAGGATTCTGGCATCATGGCCACCGCCCAAGGCAAGTATGTTCTCATGAATCAGAGTGGCTAGCTCGGCCTGCTTCTCGGATCCCGAATCAACGACCAGCAGGACGCTGGTAGGCTTGGAGATCGGTGATGCTGCCGTCTCTTCGGTAGCTGTGGTGACGATGATACTGCAGATGTGGCACCTCTCGTCTTCGTGGTCCTTCAGGACAAGGTCGTTGCCCGAGTATCCGCTCTGCCGCAAGCATGAATCCCACTGCTCCTCATTCAGCAGCGGCGACATCTTGCGCCACTCCTCGCGGGCAAGCCACCACCCCGGTACGAGGCCGAAGGAGAAGTTCACCACAACATCTTCGGGCGCAACAACCTCAAGGATCAAGGCCTTTCCACCCGGCTTCAGTGCTGTCTGCACATTTTTCATCGTTCCGACAAGGTCAGCCGTCGCGTGCAGCACGCTCCCAGCCACGATCAAATCATACGAGCCCGTCTCAAACCCCTGACTTTCCAGGCTGCGCTCCAGATTCAGCGTACGGAACTTAATCCGTCCGTTGAGGCTCTTCCAGCGCTCGCGCGCGCGGTCGAAGAACATGGGCGAGACGTCCGTGTACGTGTACTCCGCCAGCCTCGGCGCGCCCGTCTCTTGCTCGAGGGAGAGCAGCGCGCCGAGGCCGTGGCCGGTGAAGCCGCCGGTGCCGGCGCCGACCTCGAGGATTCGAAGGCCTGGGTTCTCGTGGGAAGCAAGCTCGAGGAAGTTGCGCAGGCGAGAGTCGCAGATCTGGGCGAACATGTCGGCGTAGAAGAGGTCGGCGAGGTCCGAGTTGAAAATTACCTCGAGAGGGTCTTTCTCCCCAACGAGGATGTTTTTGAGCTCCCTGACGACGTCTGTATGGAGCTTCCATGCCGGGTGGATCTCCTCGATCACCTGAAGGCGACGCTCGAGGTCGTGGTCCGTCAAGGGTGCTTCTGGGCTGTCTTTCTGTTCCAGCGGCAGCTTGTTAACGTGGTGTTTCACCCAGTCCATGTGCCGCGCGAGAGAAGCAGGGACCTTTGCGTAGTCCTCGGCGGTCATTTGCCTCAGGGTCCTGGAAAGAGCCAGGTTCATCACCGACGCCATCTCGGTGTGGTGGGCAATCGCCGTCGCCTCGTCCTTCATGACGCGGTTTGGGACACAGACTGCGGACAGCTGTTGTGGGCTCAGAAGACTCAACTGAGGTTTCCACTGGGCTCTGTGCAGAAGTTTCTTGGTTGATGAGTTGCTTCCATCCGTTCTTGATACGACTACCGTCGTCATGTGCTCGACAGACATGAGAACCTTCCCGTCGTTTGTTAATGCATAGATCGTTCAATCCTCGCCGGCGTCCTGGTCAACGTTGGAGATTCCCCAGCAGCGGAGCGATCCGGTTTCAGGACTCAGCCAGCCAGTTGCAGAGAACCAGGCGTTGACTATTTTGACAGGAACATTTGTTGCCGCAGCCGAGGTAAAAGCCTGAGAACTGGCCCGGATCATGTGGAATACCGTATCCAGGACAGCCGGGTGCACCATACTTGTTGTGTTGAATCTCGGCTTGGAAAGATCGATGCGAGCAACAGCATTCTGTTGTCCATCCCAGTGAATGTCATCCAGGAGCTGGAACCAGTCGCCGTATCGAAGACCGTGTTCGGCTGCATTCCGGTAGAAGACCTGCGAGTCCACAGACCGCGTGCAAACCTCAGCGGCGTCCTCATACCGGCGGAGCGTTTCTCGGTCAAGCAAGTCCTTCTCTTGCTGTACACCAGGCAGCGCGAGATCTTCCTGGTACTGAACCTGGATCTGAGCCTGGAAACACTCAGAGCACTCCTTGTTGCGATAACTGAAAATGCGGATATCAGACCATGTCGAGCTCTTCTCGTAAGACTTCTGCAGCGCCTTCAGCTCCACGACCGTCTCGGTCCTGTCCTCCAAGGTCTCGCCGACCACTATGGGATTCTTGAAGTGAGCCTCCTTGATGGAGAAAGCAGCGATGGTGCGGTTTGGCGGGACCATTTGCAGCGCTGCCTCCATAGCCATCACGAGCATGGCAGCAGCTGGTAATACCACGGTGTTGCTGATCTGGAACAATGTGTTAGCCCTGACCCAGAATCTAAAGGTGATGGCTCTCCTCTGAGAGCGCGGGAGGCGGCATCCACTCACATTATGGTCCGCAAGCCACGGCCAAGACTCGACACTTAGGAAGTTTCTCCATGTCGGCGCAAGGGGGTTCCAGTCCGAGGCTCGGAATCCCAGGGTCTCACCTCTGACTGCACCTCGCAGCCTGTAGTCGCGGCTGATTCTCGACTCCGCCCAGTACTCTTTCGAGTGATCGAACGGATACTGAGGACACTCGACGAGGAAGGCCCCCTCACCGTTGTGATGATTGACGGCGGCGATAGACACGTCGTGGCCGTGGGAAAACAACCGCCCAACGAGCTCCAAGGTAGTCTCTACGCCGGACCGGTTGCGGTAGAGAACGCTTGAGTATCGCATGTTCTTGGCCCGAGGCCCTGCCTTGGCCAAGGTGTCTGCGACGACGTAGAGCCGCCGTAGGTCCGACTTCGACGACGTCTGTGATGTTACCGCGGAAGCCCATCTTCCAAGACGAAGATTGCGAGGTGAGAGCCCGGAGAGCCTCGGAGAACCGCACCGGAGACACCATGTTGTCCACCCAGTACTTGGCCGTGCCAAGAACGGCAGGACGGACGACCTTTCCCGTCACAGTCGAGACCATGGGGATGGGAGACGGAGGCGTTGACGTTTCCAAGACGCCCATCAGTCGCATGTACTCGTCGGCGATAGCAAGCATGGCGGAAGAGTGATACGCAACGCCGGTCTTGAGCTTCTGGGCGAATATCCCGTCTTGGCCCGCCTGCCTCTTCACGGCATCGATGGCCTTCTCCGGGCCGGAGAGGGTACAGTTCAAAGGGCTGTTGACGCAGGCAACGCCGACGCCGGCGATGCCGGCCTTTTCGAGGTAGGTCGGAACCTCGTCTTCTGCCAGATTCACTGAAATCATGGCGTCGGCAGAAGGAGATGAAGACAAGGAACGGCGAAGTTGACCCGCCAGCTTGCCGCGGAAGTACGACACTTTGCAGGCTGACTCTAGAGTCAAAGCACCCGCAGCGTAAGCGGCAGCAATTTCGCCCGAGGAATGTCCGACAACCACCTTTGGGGTGATGTTGACACTTCCGAGCAACTCTATGAGGGCTATCTGCACGGCCGTCGAGATGGGCTGGCTGTACTCGGGAAGGTCGATGTTGCTGGCGCTCTGAAGCTCGTCCAGCAAGTCCCTATCGCAGCCTAGACTGGCGTAGATCTTGTGGATGCGTTCTAGCGCCTCCGCAAACACGGGGCAGTCGTGGAGGAGATCCCAGCCCATGCCGGCGTACTGGGCTCCCTGGCCGGTGAAGACGAAGGCCAGGCCGACGTCGCCGGATCCGCCACTGCGAACCGGTTGCGCCTTGGAGATAGCCTTTGCGTTGTCATCGTCTGCGCCGCTGTCTGCCTTGAGAATAGCTGACGCGCGCCAGAGCATGCGACTTCGTCTTTCGGAGAGGGTGTATGCGTACCGGTCGACCCTGCCCGAATCGCCGGCGACGGACTTGTTCCAGAATAATTGATGGAGCTGCAGCGTGCGCTGGAGAGCTTTCTCATCTGCGGCTGACCATACGAGCAAGCGGCTTTTGCCTAAGGCGTGACTATTCATGCCATTCTCGATTTTGTCAACACTGGCTCCGTTGCTTGTCACTTGGGTGAAACCATCGGGAACTGAGCTGTCATGCAGACCGTTCAACGGGACCCCGGCAGGAGTCCGAGTGCAGTGATTGCCAGCAATACCGCGCTCCCGCATGTAGTAGTAGGCGTCATCGAGAATGACATGAGTGTTAGTGCCCCCGAAGCCGAATGAATTCACAGATACCCGTCGTATGCCTTTACTCGGCCAGTCGATCGGCTGAGTTGGGATCTTAGATGAAATTTGATGTTAGCATTAGATTGCGCCGACTAATTAGCAGTTGCGCCCCAGTAGTAAAAGACGTACTGCAATGTTGTAGAACTCGGCGTCGATATCTGGGTTGATCTTTTCAAACAGCGCGTGTGGGGGGATTATACCCTTCTCCAAAGAAACTACAACGCAAAGTCATCAGCAGTGCCTCCAAGAGATGTCGACTGGAAGTTCAAGCATGGTATACTACACTTAGCACTCACTAATTGACTTGATGACACCCGCGAGACCACTGCTGCCCTCGAGATGTCCGATGTTTGTCTTGACAGAGCCACTATGACCCAGGATCCACTATGTTAGTGACCAATCCATTACGGACACCAGTAAGCACGCTTCTCACATGTAGATGGGCTCTTCAGCGGACCGATGGCTTCTGAAGACGCTTCCTATTGCCTTGGCTTCGATCGGGTCTCCGACAGGGGTTCCAGTACCTGCAGCATGTTTGTCAGACGGGGATCAGGTGATGAGAAAGTTGCCACCCAATGGGGCGAGGGCTTCGAGCGTACCATGTGCTTCGACGTAGCGAATCTTGTCAAACGACAGCCCGGCCTTGCGATACACGTGGCGGATCAGCTCCTCTTGCGCCCTGGGGCTGGGCTGCGTCAACGACGAGGTCTGGCCGCCCTGGTTCGAGCCGCTGCCCCGTATGACAGCGCGGATCATATTCCCATCCCGCAGAGCCTCCGCGACGGGTTTCAGGAGGAGCGCTACGAACCCTTCACCCCTGCCGTAACCGTTCGCACGGTCGTCGAAGGCCCAGCATTTGCTGTCCGGGGACAGGAAGCCGAGGTTCGAGAGGAAATGGGTAAAGGTAGGGGTCAGAATCAGGCTGGACCCGGTGACGAGGGCCTAAGAAGCACGTCCGCGGACGCGTACCATGTTAGTACTGCTCCCGGACCACTTGTTCGGGAAAAAGGGGACGGAGATCATGATGGGGAGGGACCACGAACAGTAGACGTCTCGCCGGCCCGCAGAGACTGACATGCCATGTCCACCGCGAACAAGCTGCTCGAGCAGGCCGTGTCGATGTGGACACTCGGCCCCCGCAGATCAAAATACCAACTCAGACGGTTCGAGATCAGCGACGAAGCGGTGCCCGTTGCGGCCGTTCGCTCGACGCTGTCCGGGTCCTGCGAGATTATCCTGGACCAGTCGTCCGTGAACGACGCGGAGAAGACGCCCGTGCTGGAGCCCCTGAGCTTCGAGACGGGGATTCCGGCTTGCAGACAGAAAGCGGTCAGCACGAAACACCGGAATTCCACGTTCTGGATTCGAAAACAGGATTCCTACCATTCTCGAAGGCGCGATACGAAGTCTCGAGCGTCCATCTCTGCATAGGGTCGATGGCTGCAACCGTGGTACTGCCCGTCAGCTCACCGGTCCCCACAAGACGCGCACTCTGGTACCGAGAGAGTGGTTGGGGGGATGCATCTCTCACCGGCAGCCTCTTTCGTCGAGATGGAGAAGAACGGTGCGTCAAAAACGGCTGGATCGTCCTTGATGAAGTATCCGCCGCGGCAGTTGAACTATGGCTTGCTGTCAGCCGAACACCTCATGGTATCTGAAAGAATCATCAAACATGACGCCGAGGTGATTTACACACCTTGCTCTTTTCTCCCGAGATGAAAGACTCTGCATTCATGCGGTTCTCGGGCCATGGAGTCATCAGGTTAAAAAAACTTGCGATTCTGCAAGACGTCCCAAAAGTCGTCTACATCGTTCACATCTTGGGGAAGCTTGAAGGCGAACCCGATCACGGCGATATCGTTGTTATCGCCCGTGGGCGACGGCATGGAGTTGCACTGCACTGGTATCGAACCCATCGCGTCGTTTTCCAGTCGTCAAGAGAACGTGCTCGGACCAGTATAGGGATGAGGGTAAATTGCTGGGGATGGTGCTCTGCTCGACTAACTACGACCTTCGGAAGCGGCACGATGCCTTCCCTCCTCATCGACATAGAGAGATACCACATTGTCTTAACGCCCAGCTTCCGGTCCCGGATATGTCGACGCAGACTATGTGGTTTCGGAGTGTGAGGCATAGGATCACCATCCCGGACTGCCACGCATCTCGTTGTTGGTTGTCTCCGTTCTGCTACTCCACACTCGGAACCAGGGGAATGTGTCTTTTACTCCGCTGCGGTCGGGGCATTCCGTCCCGTATTACCCGCTCCCTGCGGCGCGGAGGGGGACTACGACCGGGGCAGAGACATGGATTGTCGGGTTCTCTGCTGGATATCGCACTTGGCCCGAGGATCAGTTCATTTTCAACTCGTTAGGAGCATCGAGTGGAGATTCATTGCCTCATGTGCCGTCATATCATGCATGAGAGAGGGACCTGACAATCCTATAAGTACAAGCAAAAGTCCATTTCTCAGGCGTAACATATGTTTTTCGTTGCCATGATTTTAGACGAGTGAGTTCGTTCAAGTCTTGCGGCTTGGCAGCAAAACTCTACCGGCTTGTACTGCAGACAAACGAAGGCTAAACTCCGGCATCACACCAACACGGCCATGTTCTTTTCTCGGCATGCGGAATTCCTCGTCTAGACTTCATCTTTGCTTAGAATTCTTAAGGCTAATTTGCTCGTCGGATTTCCACCGGCCGTGGCTCGTCATGCCTGAGCACTCTGGATAGTACGATCAATCGCTCGGAGAGCACCCCTCAATGCCTCCCGGCTCCTCGACCCAGGCACCCGGTGCCCCTGATCATGCACGAAGACGTGGCTCTCGTCGCATAGACGAGCCAGGGACGCATGTATATGCTCCGGCGTGTTCAACCCGGCCTGCGCCCAGAGCTCGTGCAGGGGCGACTTGACGTTGCCACCGACGCATGCCTGTCCCTTCGATGCTGCTACGTCCATCTCGTGAGAGTAGATGTGCGCTGTGGGCACACGTACCACTGCCCCGTCCCTGACAGGGTCCATGCATCTGACGATGCCTGACCGGAGGTCATCGGGGTCCAGCGGGGGCGCCGCGCTGAATAGGATCCCGCACCTGAAGCCGGCGAAGGGCCAACGTGCGTCTTCTACCAACAGGGTGGCGGCGACGATGCCGCCCTCAGAGAACCCAACCACGCCGTCGAAGGGGCCTTGGCTCTGTGCCGCATCCTTGAGCCCTTCGATGAGGTCTCGGCAGTTGTTCGCGTCGATGGGTTCCTCGAAATACCCAAACAGCCCTCCATCGGGGCCATCCTCACTGTTGCTGCAATCTGGAATGGAGTTAGTTCGAGCTTTCAAGGCATTCAAGAGTGAGTACCGTCGGTGCGGACGACTACGTCGCCGTCAAGGAACACAAACTCGTGCTCGCCAAGGTCCGCTCGTATTGATGTCGCACGATCACAACCATTAGTCCAGATAAAGAACAGATATAGGCCACCAGTCGACCAGCATACCTATCTGAGCCTCGAAGATCTTGGGTACGTTAGCACTGAAAGAGTAGGCTGGTCAAATTCGCGCCGCACCTCTGCAGACGTTCCTCTACCGTGGAAGCAAAGAAACCGCATCTTTGGGTTATTGGGAGCGAAGAATGTACTAATGTTGATCTCCGAGGTCTGCCGGCTCCTGAATCTTTATGAAATTCGCAGCTCGAAGGGCCATAGTGTAGGGGATCAAGGGATTGTGACCATCCGGCATCCTTGCTACATGTACAATAACCCCCCTGAATGTTTGTAAGCGTGGTACTTCGACCCTATAAGTGCATTGGGCTGGGCAAGGTACTCAGGCAAATAACGAATTTGTGTTCTAGATTCTTTCATAGGTGAGTGGGTAAAACTGGGGAAGAGAGAGGTTTCTGCGTATACAAACATTTAGGGGTCGTATTGTTGTACCCTACACCACTCACCTAATAACTATCCTTGTCATGCATCTAACCATCTTGACAACGGATTGCTAGATGTATGGCAAGGATGATGAAGAAGAGCCAAAATCTCTGCTCAGCTTAACATTTTCATACGGGACTCTTGTTTTGCACCGCCAGGTTAAGTAATCCACACCCTGTCACTATACTAGCCCACTACTGTTTGCCCTTATTACTATTACCAATTACTTTCATTCTTGCTGTCGTCCGTCTTCGTCAGTCATCGTCGTTGCTGTTAGTAATTGTTGCTGCTTTCGGGAGACTTTATACCTATTCAGCTTTGTAGGGTGGGTTAACATTCCCCTTTTTTACAGCTTCATACGCAGACATTTCCAGATTGAGGCTGGAGGTGGTGAGGTGATGCGGCGATCTTGGGCAGACTGCAGACGCATCTGGCACAATGTCGATGGCGATATGTACATGTATGCAGTTATGAGCAAAGGGGCTCGGTTGCTAGGATTGCAATCCTGACAGGTGAGGGTAAATTCAGTTCGGGTAAAAGGCGACCGCATAACCCTAGTCCGCCAAGTGCATTTTCAGAGGTGCCATTCCGACTCATCACTTATCCCAACTGCACAGTGGTGATCCAACTTTCCGTAACAGCTGACTTCACGGGCCGGAGGATCATCTGAAGAATTATTCGCTGCGCACTGGGGAGAACGCCAAGAACCACGGGTTGTGGGAGCAGGTCGTTCCGGGCGAGCATGTGGTGAATGACTAACTTGTTGTTGAGGGTAAGTTGAAGCACTGGCTGAGATTGCCAGCCATAGGCAAAGATTGTGTGAGGAAGAGACGAGAAATGACAACAGGAGTTGCTTATTATCTAATTTTTCTTTTTCTGCTTTTGAAATCTCACAGATGGTTGAATGCAGGTCGGTACCGATGCAGCCAACCGACCAACCTGGCGGGTAGGATCCATGTCAGACGAGGGAGGGAGGCAAATTATGTGACTATACCAAGCTTCTTGTCACCTGTCAGCTTAGCTACCACAAGTCTACAAAGTGCTGTCCGTCTCCGGCCATCCTTCGGGGATCGCATCGATCGTTGTCAAGATTCACACTGCCTGTCAATAACATATTCAGCCGTGGTCCCCGGCCTCACTTTCCTTTCCTTTGTACTCCTCGACGAGGTCTGCGAACCGAGTCCACAGCGATCCAAAGACAAGTTTCTCAGACAAACAATGGCGGCGGTCGACTTTTCCCTCCTCTCGCCGGAGGAGCTGGACGCGGTACTGGAGATGCCGGCCATGGCTCCTCCGGGCAACGAGATGAGCAACTTCATCAACCCTCCGAACCAGAACGCCATGGCGACGGCTATAATGAGCGTCTGTGTGGCCGTCGTGGTTATATGCCTCTGCGTTCGGGCCTACACCAGGATCCTCGTCTTGAAGAGGGTGCAAGCTCAAGAATACCTTATCCTGTCTGCATTTGTATTGCTCCCCTCATGTTGGTTATTCTATTACGTGGATCGCTAACCAGTTGATCGCAGGCGTGTTTTCTGGGCTGGACCTATTGCACGATGAAGCTGACCGAGAGCCCCGGATACTACGTCCACACTTGGAACGTCAAACTTCGCCAGACGGTGGATATGGGCTTGGTGAGTGTCTTCGTGGAGTATCTACTCCAAACTCCGGGGATTAACCTTTGTGTAGCTTGTTCACGTCGCCGGTATCTTCTACTCAGTCTGCCTCCCACTCCTCAAGTCGTCCATTCTGGTGGAGTGGATAGGTGTGTTCGTTCCGGGTTCCAGGAACTGGTTCTTCTGGACCTGCTGGGTCCTCATTGGGGTCCAAGTTGCCTTCGCCATCGCGGCCGTGGTTGCCCTGAACTTGGTCTGCATTCCGGAGCAAAAGAAGTGGGAGTTCTGGCTGCCCGGAACATGCATCAACGCCCATACCATCGACACCGTCTCCGCAAGCTTCCAGTTGTTCTCCGACTGCATCATCCTCGCCCTCCCGCAGAAGCCCATCTGGGACCTCCAGATGGGCTGGAAAAAGAAGATTGCTGTGTCCGTCATCTTCTCGCTCGGCGTATTGTAAGTGCAACTGCCCAACAGTTTCCCTACGTTAAAGCCCTTTGCAATTCACGTATCGAGCTGACCGTGTAACTATCGCCGTAGCGCCTGCGTCTCCGCCGCGTTCCGTCTCGCCGTAACCATTCAATACGCCTCCGCCGAGGACGCCATCTACCACATCGGCCCCGTTTGCTTCTGGGCGTACGCCGGGCTTCATCGTCGTCTGTCTGCCCTGCGTTCCGAAGATCGTCATGGAAAGCGGCCTCTGGCGCAGGTTGAGAAAGGGTCTCGGCCTCAAGGTCACCGGCGTCACCGGGGGAGCCACCGGCGGCTCCGGCGTCAGCGGCGCCACGCCGAAGAACCGTACGCTCTCCGGCACGGGGAGGTCCAAGAACAAGCGCTCAGCCAACCACTCCTACCTCGAGATCGACGACACCGAGCTCAAGACGTTTGGGTCCGAGTCCATAGAGCACCTCCGCGAATCCACCGTCCCAGCAGGCCAGTTCGACAAGGGCATCGTCCGCACCACGGAAGTCTTGGTCACGGATGCCAACGGGAGGGAGGGCGCGTTCGATCGGCCCACGCAGTGGAGGTATAGGGGCACCAACTAACAATAGGGGCCACGAACGTTTTGCCACGGCCACCGGATTATACATGTGATAAAACAGACGATTTGCGCACTCGGCAAGGATGCTGGTGGAGTACTTCTGCTGGAGCAAGAGTTCGTCGCCCAAGTCCGTCCTCGTTACCAAAACCCGCCCCTGTGTTCACACTCATGTAATAAAACCACTATACTTTTATCCGAGGTTTCCTGTAACCCATGTCGCTCGTGGAAGACTTGCCCCTGACCAATGGGATGTGTCCCGCCATCCCACCACGCAATCCCTACCAACACCGCCCGTTGTCGAATGATGAAGAATGACAGGGATCTAGCCCCAACATGGCAAAAGATCAACATGTCCGTGAGTAAAAAGCGGTTCCAACGGCAAAGCGCCCAGGGGCACGCACATACATGACCTGATGGGGGAGGGCCGACGCCGGGTTTATTGGTGTAAGGGTTGCGGTATCTGCATCGAGACTTTCCGGATTTCAACATATGCCGTTACGAGTTGCTTGTCACAGGCCCTGGGCAGGAGTTACGTTACTCGTCATTACCTGCGTTTACGGGGTACCTAAACCGTAGTATCAGACTCTCTGAGCCATTCCTACCCGGATACTGCATAAGATAGCTCGACATTGCTCCTCCTCGAAGTTTGGCTGTCTTTTCCTCTTGGTGACCCATAACATCACATCACGACTGTCATTTTCGGCCTGGCATAAGCACTTTAAGCTCCAACTTCTATCAGTCCTCGCGCAAAGACACACCGTTCCCGTAGCATACAAGCATACTACTGTTGCTACTAAAAACATCATGCCCACAGTCGAGGAGTTCCAGCTCCATCCCTTCGGTTGGGAAAATGACCCCGAGGAGGAGCGGTTCAAGCTGTCCACCCTTGACTACTTGTCGGCCATGACATATAACAACTACGCCCTGTTCTTCAAATTGAATGACGACGAAAAGAGGTGAGTACACAGTATTCCTCTACGAGAGAGAGCTGGGTGACTATGGATGATAACAGCCCGACAGCAAGGTTGCCACCGTCTTGAAGGAAGGCTTGGAGAGAACCCTCAGCCAAACGAGGCAACTCGTTGGCACAATCGAGAAGCATGAGGATGGCCACCACTCCATCGTCAGAAAGAAGAACAGCACCGTCAAGTTCGTCGTCCAGCACCTGGACTCGCCTGAGGATGGCTTCTCGTCCTTCGACGAGATCGAGAAGTCTCACTTCGTCGCCAGCAAGCTCGGCGACATTAGAGTGCTGAGCAACGCACCCATGACATACGGCGAGAAGCCCGAGGCCCACCCAAACAGCAGCCCGGTCGTGGCCTCGTACAAGGCCAACTTCATCCCCGGCGGCCTCATCTTCAACATGCACTCCCACCACTACACCAACGACGTCACGGGCTGGGGATCGTTCACCAAGCAGCTGGCCGACAACTGCTACGCCATCATCAACAAGACGGAGTTCCCGTCGTGGGATCCCAAGTGTCTCGACCGCAGCCGCTTCATCGCCCCGACGATCCCCGATGAGTCCAAGGTCGACGCGCCCCCTCAAGCCGACCGTCACCCTCAACACAAGCCTTCGCAGTCCGTCATCTTCCACCTGTCGAAGAGCAAAGCAGCTGAGCTGAAGAAGGCCGCTACTCCGGATGACGGCTCCTGGATCTCTACCTACGATGCCGCCTCGGCCCTCTTGTGGCGCATGCTCTGCAAAGTCCGCGAGCCCGTCTACAAGCCCGACCCAGCGTCCACTTCGATCTGGGCCGAGGGTGTCAACATGACCAAGCGTCTCACCAACCCGCCTTTGCCTTCGCGCATGCAGGGCAACGTCTTCTTTGCGACCATGTCCACCATGTCCCCCGTTCCGCAGCCCACCGTTGCTGAGATTGTCTCCGAGGCGCCCCTGTCGAAGCTGGCGAGCTACATTCGCCAGATGACAAATGGTGTCAACGAGGAGCTTCTCGCTGGTGCGCTGCAAATGCTTGCTCCAATCCGCAACAAGCACGATCTTTCCGTTCGTGTCAACTCGTTTCCGCCCATGTCGCTTTGCATGACTGACTGGCGCACCGCCGACGTCTGTGACTCCGACTTCGGTTTCGGCAAGCCCGTCGCCTTCCGTCACCTGTTCGACGCGCTCACGGAGGGTCTGGTTATTGTGTACCCGCCGCACAACGGCCCCGCCGGGGATGATGAAGGAATTGAACTGCAGTTTGCATTCGAGAAGGACCTCGTGCCGCAGCTCATTGAAGAGCCGGAGTGGAAGAAGTATTTCGAGTTCAGAGGCATCGATGCGGAAGAGGCCAGCCCTGAACTCGATGCTTCGTCTTAAGCGGTTGGTAATGCTGTTCAACATATCTTCTCGGGAGAGAGGCATCAATTTTACTCTCCCTTGCCTCTCAGGTCGTCGTGTCGCTGACGGCGTTACTTTTGACGCGAAGGATGCGGGGTGGGTGTTCAATTAACATTGCTTATGATCCCCGATCTGTAGTATTGTGCAAGGTAATGAATTCTTAGCAGCTGATCAGAGTCCGTCCCCATCAGGTAACAATATCCGTTCGAATTTCTATCTTTTTTTGCAATTTTACAGCCCACGAGACTTTTCATAGGCAACTCAAGAGGGTAACCCAAGAGTTTCGTTCAAGTTGCATCTCACCGTCGAGCCCCTTAGGCCGTCAATGCGACGCATCCCGGCGAGCAAACATGCGCCAAATCGAAGCTCCCCGTGTTTTTGAACGTGATTTGCTGGGCTGTTCCATCGATGCAGAACGGAGCTCGTTCAAATGCTCAATGAGCTCTTTGACATTGTTTTCGTTGAGATCAACGTAAGACCAAGGTGCCTTCCGAAAGACCTTCAGTCCAAGCCACAGGATCAGGAACATCAAGGTCTAAATCGTGTCAGCTTTCGTCCTGGAAACGTATCAACATGGCGATCATTCTCACAGCTAGATAACCAGATAAAAATGGAATGGGGTGAAAGTCTTTCCACAGAAACGCCCCGTTGCAGATTACTAGAACTACGAGGCAGCCACCGAGTGCCACGTGGGCTAGGACCGGTTGCAAATGGCTGCGAAAGGGGTAGTTCACGGATCCCTGCTTCCGCTCTCGTGCCAGATCTATTCCTTCTCCAGTCAAATACTTCCGATGCTTTGGAATACTGAAAAAATGTGCACTCCGAGGTCACATTTCATCGACATACGTGGATGGATGGGACTAACCAGTGATGAAATCTGATATATGCCAGGCATTGGCAAGCCCAAACAATGGCGACGCTGACGGCGCCTAGTTGAGCCAGTACTTCGAAAAACTGCAAGAGTTAGACTATTACAACAACAGCACACGGAAATGGGCATGGAGACTTACCTTTCCAACGGAACTACCATTTTCGAAACCTCCATTCGCTTGCTGGACAAATGGAACCCAAAAGAAAGCCAGAGCCGATAGGAGCATGGTTCGCAACGGTACTCTGTTCTCGTCGGTTTTGCCAAACCACGACAGGGACTTCGATACGATACCCGAACCGTCAATGTTTCTCGTGAGTCCAAACAGCGTCCTGGACGCGACATACAAGCTGGTGTTTGTGCTGGTGAGGGCGGTGAACAATATGAAGACATTGAAGGCCTCAGCGAGACTGGTCTTCAAGTAGTCCTCATCATAGGCTTTCGCTATAATGACGAACGGCGATGGCGAGTTCTTCTTGTCCTGGTCTCTCCCTGTATACTTGTTATGTCTGCAATCGACTTCGGTATTGTTAATCCAACTCAAGCGGGATAGTTCGTAGTGGCACCTCTCGAGGTTAATCGACGCGAGCAGCCCGCTTAAGGTATACGCGAATCCAATTGCGATCGGCGCGAGGACCGCAGCAAACTTGACGGCGTTCCTAGCCGATCTCCGAACCCCATCAATGTCCTGTTGTGGCTGGGCTGCCTCGTTGACCGGGGGCGAGGTAATAGGTTCCTGGGCTTGCGAGGTTGCTGAAGATGATTGCGAAGGGGACCGCCAACGGGCTTCGATGGCGGACACTGCAATGATCTCAACGCCCACATAGGCGTAGGCGGCGATCGAGAAACACATCCTTTACGTTATGAGCTCAGGATTCGCATTTAATTTCGCCTGCTCTGCAGGATGATCGTTCTTGTCTTGACTTACAAGAAAGCTTGCAGCTCCGAGGATGCTGCAGTCTTGTCAAACTTGGCTTCCGTCTCTCTCGCATCGTTTCCCCAACCTGATAACTTTTGTTAGACTCGCCTAGGATTTCTTGAAGTCTTGATAAGTCGGAGCTTAGAGCTACTTGCTGTTGCTTGGCTTGTTCTGTTCCTTTTCATCATTCACTGTTCGTTACATGTCATTGATGCATCGGGTTAGTCCGGTTACAGCTTTCGACTTTCTAGGAGAAGCCTACCTCTAATCCGGTGACTTGCGATGAGAGACACCATGATGACGAACAGGAAACCGATCTTGATGCAGCCAGTGATCACCTCGAACCAGCCAAATATCTGCGGCAAACTGTAAATGTTCCAATCCGTTGTCTATGAGTCGCGCTGCGCATATTACCTCGATTTTGAACATGTTGATGCCCACTAGTAGCAGCGCTGCCGTAAGTGCAAGTCTTTCAACAGAGTATTCGAGTTAACCGATCAAGGGATCCCATCACGACTTCCCAATCGAGTAAGTCGACACCCCATAGAATTGTTGAATAACTTGATGTCTTATATACTGGCCAATAGGACGTCGTAGATCTGCCCCTGCCCCATTTATTTGGGCATGCCCAGCCACTGAAACATGCCGCTATTGCCAACCTCGCCATCATCACATATGTTAACCTCGCCATCATCACATATGTTATTGAGGTTATTCAGACCACCCTCACCATACCAGATGAATGCGGGATTTTCTGAAAAGTTGATGACACGTAGATGTGATCATGGCAATTCGAATGGTATATTAAATACTGCGATCGAACGTCAGTTACAAAAGTTTCTCATCATTACACATCACACTCATCATTTACCCCTATTACCTTACTGAACTTCACGATGTCTACTATTGCCGTTGCCTCCTCCTCTACAGCCAACGCGTATGCGATCTTAGGCTCCCCGCGCCAGCGGATCTCTACGCAGATTGAGATGGCCCTCGCGGCTGTTATCCCTCTAAATCCCACGATCAACGACCTAGCTCCTATCGTCGTCAGCGGCAAGAGGTACGTCCTCGAGCCGCAGTTAGCCCGGCGGAAGGGCCGGGGTCGATCCAGCTGGATTCGAGATCATGGCGACTTCCTCGTTGAGGTTATTCAGGGCCAGGCTGCGGCCTCCTATTGGAGTTGCCGACGATGCGACTCAAGGGGGTCACCCAGGATATTTGGCGCTGCTGCCACAACTGCTGCTCAAGAGCACTTAAGTCGGTATGTGATCCTAAGCTTCCTGCCTATATAAACTACACTCTAACGAGGCTCAAGTCCCCATCACGTCAACAGGAACTCTGCCCTCTCAGATGAGGATTCTGACGCTGACTCTCCCTCCTCCTCGACGGCCGTATCGACCCCTCCTCCATATAAGAGGGTGCGACTCAACAACGGCAATATACCTAAGGCTAAGATCACGACTCTGAGGGATCTCTGCGTTGCCTCCATCGTCTCCGCCGACGTCCCTTTTGCCCACTTCGAGAACACCTTCCTCCAACAGATCCTACGATACCATAATCGGAGGTCGCGAGAGAGGTCCCATGGAGTCGTACGTCTATTCGGGACCACCTCCACGACTTCCGGCGCCGTGGAGAGGATCTCGTGAGGCTGGAGCTCCACTCAGCGGCATCAAAAATACACCTTTCATTCGATCTATGGTCGTCACCTAATATTTACGCCTTTATGGGGGTCACGTGTCATTTCGTCGATGTCAACGGCACGTTACACTCCCGCCTCATAGGCTTCTCTCAACACCATGGAGACCACAGCGGTAATACCCTCTCGGAGACCCTCCTCAACGTCGTCGACCGATATGGGATCCGGGACCGGATCGGAGTAACCGTCTCCGATAACGCGACCAACAACGACACCTGCCTCCGGGCCTTCTACCGGAATATATATCCCGAGATAACGGAGACGGACGTGGAGGCCCGGCGTATGAGATACTACGGCCATATGCTCAACCTCGCGGCCCGGGCCTCTTTATTCGGCGCCGATAAGGAGACTCTCGAGGCCGAGTCGGAGTATTACCGGCTTGTTGAACGTCATGACGATGACCTCGATCTCTGGCGGAGGCTCGGGCCCGTCGGCCGGCTCCGGAACATCGTCAAGTATATCCGGGCCTCTCCGCAACGGACCGAACGGTACCGGAAGGCTGCAGCCGAGATCGACGGCGACTCCGCCGACTTCCGGATCTTCTCCGAGTCGTCCCATGATGCCCAGCTTATCCTGAACAACGACACTCGCTGGAACAGTACGTATCTCATGATCGAGAGAGCCATCAAGAAGAAGAGCGAGATCCAGTCTTTTATACTGTCGAATAACGACGACGACGTCGTCAAAAAACATATCCCGGAAGCGGATTTACTGTCATCCGACGACTGGCAGGTTCTTGCCGAGATGGGGATGATCTTGGAGCCCTTTTATCGTCAGACGAAGAGCTGTGAGGGCTGAGGGGTTGGTGATGGGCATGGTCGACTTTGGGAGGTCACGATAGGTATGGAATACCTCCTTTCGCACCTCGTCGACTGGAAGACCTACTACAACTCCACGATCTCTATCGACGATCCTTTTGAGGAGTCGCAGCCATCTCAAACCCGTTCAGGACGACCTCGTCGTTGCCGGTACAACCACCAAGCCCTCCCGGATCACGTACGTGAAGACTCGGCATCTCCAGCCTCACGTTCAGCCTCGCGATTTGACTCTCTCGACGAGCAGTGGCAATTCTTCCTCCGTAGCAGCATTGAGCAGTCATGGCAGAAGCTCTTGTACTACTATGATAGGTTGGGGGAGTCTCCACTGTTTTCTGGTGCGATCATTCTCTATCCGTCATATGGGATCTCGTACTTACGAGATATATGGAGTGATGACCACCAAGAGGGATGGGTCGACAAGGCCCAG
>WIGN01000517.1:0-21967 GCA_014235955.1 Colletotrichum sojae
CAACATTCTCGACGAAGAAATTGACAGTGGCTTTAGTGTTGTTAACAACGCCTGCTGGTCCGCTGGCGAGATTGTCATGTCCAACAGCAAGAACATTACCCCCTTTGTGCCCGAGCTCCTGCAGCGGTTAGTGGAGATTATCTCCAACCCTGGTGTCCAGGCCGCCGTCAGCGAAAACGCGGCCATTGCCCTCGGCCGACTTGGTCTGCACAACTCCGAGATTCTCGCTCCCCAGCTCCCGAACTTTGCCGAAGACTTTTTGTCTGCCATGGAGCACGTCGAGTTCCTCGAAGAGAAGGCCACGGCCTTCAAGGGCTTCACCCTGGTCGTCGGACAAAACCCCCAAGCCATGGAAAAGGCCCTGCCCCAGTTCTTCGTTGCCATTGCGCGCTACAGAGATATCAACCTGAAGAGCCCGATCAAACAGGAGTTGCACGACCACTTCCAGAAGGTGAGAACCACGATTGAAACCTGCCGCAAACTCTCAGCTAACAATCATAGGCCATCGGTATCTACAGGCAATTGATTCCTCAGTTCAACGACTTTGTGAACCAGATGCAACCGCAGGACCAGCAGGCACTCCGGCAATACTACTCCGCATGACGGGGAGAGTATGACAACAAGAAGTAAAAGAGAAAAAAAAATCCATCTAAACAGGCCCTGTTTCTGATTTTGAGCTTTCACGATATGACTTGGGGAGGAAAATACCACAGCAGCGTCCTTTACGAATGACGTGATGATGACGCTACTTGAGAGAGAGGCAGTGATCGAGAGGAAAGCAGGGAGGTCTGAACATATCAAGGGAGCTTCAAAAATGGGCTTGTAATTGGGCAGCAAGGAAAGCAAGAGAGACACAGCACGACGAAAGAAAGAGAGTTGCAATGTGAGAACCATGCCTGGCGACACAGCTGGACTCGTCCTTGTCGGGCCTGTCCTTGTTTCGTTTCGATGAGTGTGACTGGAGGACTGGACGGGGAGGGCTTTCGAGGCTTTTTTCTTCTGTTCTCTTCTCTCTCTCTTCCTCTAGTTACTTCTTTCCAGAGCATACTGACGGAGCATGACGCGCGGGTTCTGAAGTTTTCAGCCGGGGGAGTTGGTCGGCTAGTTGTCGAGAGAAGCAAGTATCAGTCGGTAATGGGCTTGCTGCTCGCCGTCGGGAGTCGGAAAGCAGCAGACGAAAAAAAACGAAGGCGTCATGAAATGCAAATGGGCAAAGCCAGCCAAAGTCGGTTCCGTAGATAGGTATTTAGATAGGGTAGATAGCTTTAGCATAGGGTTTGCGCCAAACGTCCTCCCAAGGGGGGAGCTCGGAATTCGAGACGGAGTTGGTTATGTTTTCCACCAGAGAGAGCTCTCTCGCCTCGATCCCTTCTGGTGCCCAGGAAAAAGTAGTTGGTTGCACCTTCTTAGACAAACCCGGCGAGATCTCCGGCCTTGATATTCTTCTGTTCTCTACATGTGCCGAACCCGTAGGCCACGCCCAACACGACAGCACAAGGGCTCGGCTCACGAACGTCCACATTGGACTCGCACCCATCATGCGCAAAAGACCACCTCAACAAACTATCGCCGAACGGCCATCTTCCGACGAATGTTCATGGCCAAAAATGCTCCCGACTGTGTTAGGTATCCCAGCATGGTTGCCAAGACCTGGATTCGCTTGGTGCATCATGGCCGCCGCATCGAGGCGCAAAAAGCAAGGACAAAAGCAACGAGTCCTGCTGCGGCTGGGAATGGACTTGGACGATGGAACGCCATGAGGCTGAGATTTGGTTGGTTGTCAAAAACGATCAGATGGGCCCAACTGGGGCTTGCTGAAACGAGTAGGTAGGCTCGTCACATGTGAGCAAGCAGAGGTTGCGCATCATCAACTTGATATATTCTTTCCGTCGCGAGAGCCCCATGGGGCAAGTAACGCATGGACTCATTACAATCCTCCTCCCGCCGCTCAAGCCTCAGATTCTCAAAAAATTCATTAAATCCAAAACAGATCCAAGTCGATCATGTGCATAAAGCACCAACAGGCGAGGCAGGCCCGCCTCGTATATAAGACACTTTGAGACAAATAAGATTCATAAACGCCGCCCCAATGCAGTTGTGGTCGTAAAGTCGACCGAGGAAAAACATAAACAGAAACCGATGCGCCTTGTTTGGTACCTGTCAAAACGCCAAAGTTGTGTGTGTCGTGCGTTGACACTCAAGCAGTCGCTATGCATTTTGGGTTGTGGCCAACGTAGTCCGTAAGGAGTGTCGTCTTTTTCTCCGCTTCTTCTTCTATGCCCGAATGCTTTTGTTGGGTCGTAACTTCATGATAAGGAGTGTGATGCAGTGGGTATCATCCGATGCCGGTTGTAAGGAACGTCTAGATTTTGTGTCGAGGGGGTATCTCTGAGAATTAGAAAGGAGCGTGTCGTTGATTAATGCCGTGCTGAGCCGGCAGGTCGTTCGTAGTTTGAACAGTAGGGAATGTTGTGGGAGACGCGGCGCTGAGGCTAGCTCGAGACCGGTCGGCCGAATATTCTTCAAAGGAGTGTGTTGTACATTGGCGTCTTGTGTCGATGCAGAGGCAGGTATTAAAGGTGTTTCGAAATCAAGGGTCCCAAACGATGGTAGTGAAAAAGAACTTGTCGAGATGGAGGGAGGCAGCGGAGCTGCTACGGCTCACGCTCCTTGCCCTTCTCGTTGTTGAACTGAACCACCGGCGTCGACGGCACCCATGGGTTGCGGGGCGGGAATGGCGCGCTGACAGACCGGGGCGACTCTCCCGCAACGGAAGACGATGGCGTGTGCCGATGACGAGCCAAGGGCAAGGTGAGAGGTACGGGTGACTCGGGGAGTGGGAGCATGCCGAATTGCTCGGGGTGGAGAAACGGGGATGGGGGCACGGGGTGCAGCGAAGATGTCATGAGGTGCTGTTCCTCGGGCGGCGGGTATGTCGGCGTGGTTGGCATCCTGGGCGTCGGTCAATCCGGAGTTCATTGCAAGCGACATAATTTGTTGAGCCATAGTGGTTATCGAGGGTGCCATGGAGAGGGGGCAGGGCCTTTCTAGATCCACACGGGCTGGATGGGAGAGACGAACCCGACGCCAAGATTGTTGTTGACCGCGGGCATTCCGCTCATGCCGTAACTGTCGTAGTTGTCATACGAGCCGTAGTCTTCCGTGTCGCTGTAAACGGCGGGGCTCTCAAAGGTAGACGATGCCGGGCTGTAGGCGCCGTAGTTGGGACTCGGGATGTTGAGGTACTGCGAGCTGACATAGGGCGACGAGAGCACCAGGGGCGAGAGGTTGTTGGGTGGCGCCGGCTTCGTGTTGAGCATCTGCAAGGACTCGGTGCTGTAGCTGAAAGCCGGGCTGTGGCCGTAGGGCAGGTACGAATCGCTCACAGGCGGAATGGGGACAGGCTCGCTCATGTAGAAGTTGGGAGGGTTGAACTGCGGGAACGACGGCGTGCGCGCGGGCTGAATCCAGCCCATGCGGGCGCGGAACTCGTTGACGGTATCGATGGGGTACTCCATGAGCGAGAGCGGGGTCTGGAGGTCGCCATCAAGGCTGCCCGAGATGTTGATGGAGAACAGGCGGCGGGCAATCTCCTCAACGGGGCCGATGGACAGGCTACCGAAGTAGGCGGCGCCGATGTCGGGGAACAGACGTTCAGTCACCAAGGCCACCGTGTAGAGGTGGGCAATGACGACGAGAGCGCTGGGGGACGCGCGCGTTTGCTTGAGGTACATGACGGGCAGCCAAAAGAGCCAGGTCCGCAGGGGACGCAGACGCTCGAACTGCTGCGAGATGGACAGGCTGGAGTTGACCTTGCGGGCACCCTTGAGGAAGCTGATCAACTGCTGGATCGACTTGGTGTCCTCCTTGTGTTGCTTCAAGTGAGCCTCGACCCTTTGCAGCTGCGCCAACGTGTTCGTGAAAGCCTCGATGTCTTCCTTGCGTGGCTGACTCGGCTTGTGATCCGGGCTTGGGGAGGCGGGCGCGGTTGGGAAGGTGCAGCTCTCGGCAATGAAGTCGGTGAACTGGGACTCGTGCTTCCAGGGGTCCATGGCGTCGATGACCTGAGCGGCGGGGGTTAGCCGTGTCCAAAAAGCGGTGTCGGTGCGGTGGAAATAACTTACCGTCGTGGTGCCTTGCATGAGCTGAGTCCAGCTACGCCTGTTCATGCACAAGAGTCAGTCAGGTATGGTCCCGCGGGACGGCTGGCTGCAGGAAGGTGCCTACCAATCCGTGGCTTGCCACGACAAGACCAGCGAGGCAGCCAAGACGGCGTCCGACGTCTCGCGGTCAAAGGTCCCTATGGCCTCCTGCAAGCCCTTGAGGGCAAGGCCGCGGTGCACGTATGACATGTTGCCGACGAGGGGGCAGTCGGTGAGGAAGGCAATGTGCATGGCCGAGAAAGCCAAGAGGGCATGCATAACGTAACCGTTGACGGCTCCAATCTTCATGATGCTGTCTCGCGTTAGCACGATTCGAGACCAGGAACCCCCCGCTCGTAGGCAGGCAGACTTACGTCGGAATCTGACGTGTCCAGAGGGTGAAGCCGTTGGCGTCAAAGGCGGCCAACTCATCGCAGATGGAAGCAAGGTGGTAGATCAGCCTCAGGTCCTCGACCGAGAGGAACTGAGGGTTCGGCGCGGGGTAGATCTGCAGGTTGGGAAAGGGGAAGATTCCGGTGCACTGCCATTGCTCGATTGCAGCCTCGATTTCAGGGGTCCACATGAGATCGGGCTTGTCGGGCGTGGTCGACCTGTCCTCAGGGACGGGCATCTCGTTGTAGGGACAGCGAATCTTGTGCTTGGTGCAGTTCCGGCTGTTTCTTGGTGTAAGCAAGCGTCCCATGAGCAAGATCATCGACCGGGGGGACGAACCATTGGGGGAAGCTCTCGTCACATCTGATGTGGCGGCGCTTGCAGGTCTCACAGCCCTTGCGGGACTTGGTGTGACTGCGGCGAGGAGGACCACCACCAGGACCGGCCATCTTGAACTCTTTAGTCTTGCTTAACGAAAGAACTAGGCTGGTCAGTATGGCCAAGCCACGAAGTTGGAGACGGCGAGGTAACGAACGTGAAGATACACGGCGTCAGACCGTGTAAGAAAGCGAATGTAGTGTCGTCACCGGGAAACGGGTGAGGACGTCTCAAGACCGACTTTAATACTGCAGGTGTGAGTTGAACCAAAGAGGGTAAAGTCCTTGGGTGTGTAAGCAACCAGCAGCAGAATGGTCAGATGCTTGGTGGAAGAAGTGTTGACCAAATGATTGCAAAGAATGCCGCAACGTAGAATAATCAAGTCTTGGCGAATTCCTCTCTCTTTCTGGTCGTGTGAACTTCGTCCTTGAATCCTTTTGCGTCCCCAGTTCCTGATACTAGTAGCGATCGTGTGGGTGGGCGAACTTCTGCGATTCCCTGATGTTCCTCCTTCGAGATCCTCTGACGTCTGTAAAGCGAGTGTGGGTGATCAAAAGACCAATGTGTTAAATACGAAGCATTTGCTGGCTATAAGCCGAGTTGCGGGAGGCGAGGCGGGTTGATCTGGCTGGCGTATTCCGGGAGATGCTTGGGCGGCTGGCGGTTTACCAGGGTTTGGCAGAGTTGCTTCGAGGGTGCCGGTTTGAAACGGGGCGAGTACAACTTGAGTTGACTACGAGTTCAACTTTGGGCGTTGATTGTTCGTTTTGATTGTCCCTTTTTGTTTTCTTGTCTGTCGAGTATCTGGTGGAGAACAAGAGGTGAATGGCTTTGGCGGATAGGTTGGTGGTGGAGGATGGCGAGGTTGGCGGAGAGTGGAAAAAAAAACAAAAGCGCGAAAGCGAATGACAGGAGCCGCGAGGACTTCCTAGAGTAAGAGTTAGGAAAAAGCGAGTGTGGTTGAGGCAGCGCGAGCAGCTCAACGAGGCTGATGATAATGTTGATGTTTGGTGTTAGGCTAAGAGGGGGAACAGGAAAGGCGGCGGTTGACGGGCTGGGGAAGGGATTCAGTTAAATAATGCCATGTCCTGCTAGAACGAAGGCCGCAGCAAGAGGGGGGACGGGGGGGCGTGTATGGAACGGGGGTGGTGGGAGACTTGTTGGAAGCACAGAAGAATAGAGTACAAAGTCGGCATAGGCATTTACAAGCATAGGCATCGGCACAAGCAAAGGCGAACCTAAGGTCAGGTAAGAAGGCAATGGGCGATGGATGGATGGATGGATGGATGGATGGCAGCCAGAGGCAGTGTGAGGCACACACACCTCAGGCTCCAGGCTTCAGGCTTAGCCAGAGGGAAAAGGGAGGTGCAAGTGCAAGTGCAATGCAGTGCAGGTGCCACACCTAGCTGCGGCCTAATCGGGTAAGACAGAGCCGCCGGGTGGGAAAGAGGGGGGCTGCCCGGTGGATAAGACAAGGCAAGGACGCTGGAGTGGAGGGCGTGCAGGCAGGGGGGGTCCAGGGCAGGGCAGACAGAACAGGGGTGTGGAAGGGGGTGGAGTACAGGCGAGCAGAGAAGAAAAAAGTAGAGAGGGGAACGGATGGGGAGGGGGGCCAAGAGGGGACCAGGGTCAAGGAAAGGGAAGAGAGAGGAAGGGCAAGGAAGAGCGGGAAGACGGAGGGGGAAAAAATAAAATAAAGATCACTCTGTGATGCAGCAGGAGCTACCTATAGAGACAGCCAGCTGCCTCGGAAGTGCAGCAGTAGCGGTACATGACCGCGGCGCGTCACAAGAGGAGCGCAGAGGTATCATTGGTGTCGGGACGACAGGACACACAAGTTACCAGTTACCACTGGGCAGGTGCTAGTGAGGTGCTAAGGTGCAGCAGTTGTGGACTACTGCCCGTGGAGGGGAAGAGGAGGGGCCGGCCGCCCGTGCTGGGATCGTTGCTGAGGTATCCTCTCCGTACATAGGTAGGTACAGTTCTGTCCCAAAAGTCTGTGAAGGTAGGTGCCTTACACCACTTTACGTACCTTGTTACCGGCTAGGCTGGGCTGCCAAACCGCGAGTGTATCCTAAATCCGCTCCTCTCTCTCGCTCTCGGCAAGCAGACAACTTTCGAATGACAAGTAGGCCGGCCGGGTGCCGCAGTATGCGCAGGTGAAGGCGCAGGGCACGAACGAGCACGGTCAAGGGCACGGGCAGGGAAGGGCACGAGCGCTGGGCAGAACAACACTCAGTTGCTGGTTGGTGTTGCTTTCCGGTGTTGTTTTTGGCTCTGTTGTGCTGCTGCTCTGCTTCTGCTTCTGCTTTGACTTTTGGCTCCGCCTTGCTTGCGCACCACAAGTGACAGATTTCGACCTGCCAGATGGACAGGACAGGACAGGACAGGGAGGGTTGCCTTGGCCTACCTTTGCGCCGCGGATATGAATATGACACACTGGCCCGGGAAGGCCTGTTGCAAACGAGAGGTCGGCGTCGGCGTGGTGGTCGGTTGGAATCGCCCGAGGCTTCAGGGTGCGTCTCTGCGGCGGAATCTCTTTTGCAATTGATGCTGCTGATGGGACGAGACGAGAGATGGTAGTGACCAGTAATACAATAATACTATGGATGTATGTGCTATAGGAGAGGGGGGGCCGGCTCTGATATGAGCAGGGGTTATTTATGAACATGGTATCTTTGCCAGAAGGGGCAGAAGGCACGCATACTTCTCTTACTTCATCTTCCTAGGGAGGTTTTCCTCAGTTGCCTCTCACGCTACGTACGGAGTACATCCACAGTGGTCGGTAGCAACGTGTTGTGGTACGGATACCACTATGCTACTCACGCGGGCTGTCTAAGGTCGGATGCGCAGCATCCATAGAGCCTCCCGGACAGAATATCCGTCAATTAGACTTCTCTTTCAGCGTTGATCGGTCGTCGACCGTCGGCCGGTCTCGAGACAAGACAAGACGGTGCCGGCTACCTGACGTATACTCGTGCACATCTCATCCGGAATGGTGGCATAAAACTTACACACTAACTAACACCTTACCTGGCCTACTACCATGCGCGTACAGGCTACTAGTACCGGGCGTGCTGTGTTCGCCCTCTGCACAGCGCACCACATCCTAGTCTACCAGTGCCCCCGAAAAGAAGGCAAAATTATAAATAAACCTGGCCCCTCCTCCCGAGGGTGAGCCGGCTTCTTGGGCCCCAACCAAAGACGGTCGCCGGCCAGAACGCTAACGCAGAAAAGGGAGGGAGAGGCCGGGGGGCCGGGGCGAAGAGCCACCACCCATATGGAGCATTACTGTGTAGGTATCCGTAGTGTAAACTTTTTAGGTGTGGAAAAGGGAAAAAAAACACAGTCCAGTCCCCATGTAGTGTTGGCGCAGAAAGCGGGTGGCCTGTTTGGGGGTGTGTGTCCTCGCCCTCGCTCTTCGCGCTGTCCCTCAACCTTCACCCTCCTCTCACTCACTCACCTCACCCTCACCTCACCTCCTTCACACGTCTGTCGGCAGAGTCTAGGCCCTAACGAGCCTGGCGCCATGTCGAAGCCTTTTTCGGCAGCCTGTGTTCATCACATCTCAAATTCCCACCTCCCAACTCTAACAGCACTCTCACCCCCCGCCGCGGCGGCTCGGTCTCACTCACTTTTCCTCTTACTGGTATTCACAGCGAACCCGGGACCGCTGTGAGTGCTGCGCCTCAAGCAGCTATCAACCGCTGGACCAGTGGACGGACAGAGTCCAACGTGCTTTAACGACAGCACCAACCGGCGAGTTTCTAGCGCAGGCTTCGCCTTCCTCTCCTATGCCCTTCACAGCTAGCCATGCGCGGATGAGCTGGCCGCTCGCTTGCCCTCATGCTCTCACTCTCTGACCCTCCGGTCTACAGCGCACCGTTGCCTCTGTTACCTCTCTCTTACCTCCTCTCTATCCCCGGCCCGGCACCAGATCGACTCCTCCCCTTCCTTGGCGCTGTCAGTGCTCGTCCCCCCAACTGCTGGGCGTTTGGCGGTAGGTGGCTGTCCTTCGCTGACTTTGTCTCGTTCTGGCATGGCCCCCGTCAACTGTCCCTTTCCTCCGCTGCCGACCCATCATGGCATCACCGCATCGCGCCGCTGATGCCATGCCATGCCATGCCGTGCCGTGATACTTCGTGTGTGGCTTCTATTCTCGACCCGCTGCTTGCCCCCTTGGGGAGTGAACTCAGAGAGGGAGAGAGCAAGCCCCGGAGCCGGAGAATAGGGAGGGGGAAGGGGGGGGGGGGGCAGCCAGCGGCCCAACCTTGTGCTGGTCCAGTCCGATCGTGTCCTGCCGGCAGGGAAGCTAGCAACAACACGATCGAGGCGAAGCAATCACCAAGCCGTCGAGCATTGCATCTCTCTTGTCCCCCGTCTCTCACTGCCAGTCTGTGCCTCAGTCTGTGCCGGTGATTGTGCCCTGCCGAACCAGTTGCAGTCGTCGTTCCATCCCAACTTTCTCCGGTCCCGCCAGTCAGTCCGTCCCCTTCATGCGCGCGCCGTCTCATGCAAACATGCTCGTGCTTTCTCTTCCTCTCTCTCTCTCTGTCGTTCGACAACTGCGGATGACTGAGCACCGTTCTCTCTTCAGTCCTAAACGAACCGACCAATCTGGTAGCCGATTCGGCATCAGCAATCGGCTTCGGCAGAGAGACGATCGAGCCGCGTGCGTATGACGGCAGGAATTAAGGGGCCTTTAGGCTCCAGTGTCCAAGATGGCCTCTTCCATGCGAGCATAAGCATGTTTCGTTGGCTTCAGCGTGAAATCTCTCCGCGGCCCCCGTCTACCTAGATGTGCTTTGTCAAGTAGTGACTAAAGTCGCCCTCGGCAGCTCAGCAGGCAGACCTTCCTCGGTCGACCGCCGTCTTCTCCCTGCCCGGTCTTAGGTAATAGCGTCCACGGCATGAAGTCGCGGGCATGAACATGGCAAGCAGCGACCGGAGAGAGCTGAACGCCGCCCAGGAGTAACAATCCATTGCAAGGTACTGCAGTCTGCATCGAGTACCGACCTGAACAGTGACCTCGTCATGTGGCCATGTTCGTCCTCGTCCCGCCGGCCCCCAGCTTTGCCTCTGCATCTACCTATCGGCGTGGTGACATGCAGCAGCAGCATCGCCGCCAGACCCCTAATGGCACAGCACAGTCACAAAAAGTTCCGTCACCTCACCTCGCCTCTGGCCCGCTTCGTCCCCAGTGAGAGACGCGAGACGCGCCCGACTGACTGACTCCTCCTAATAATCGCTGCTGTGTCGCCCGCCCTACGGCCCCAACTGAGCGGCCCTAGCACTGGGGGATCCAACAAATAGCCTCTACGACATGGGTATGGTTCGCAGAGTTCCTGCGCTGCCTCTTCTGCAAGGAGGGATTGGCCGTCCGTCCGTGTCCTTTGGCCTCGTCGCTTGTAACGTACGTAATGTAGTGTATTCCAAAAAAAAAAAAAAAACCGCGTCGATGGAGACTCGCTCCTCCCGAAGGAGGTCGTACACACGCAATCGTCTCAACTTGGATGACGACTCGTCCCATGGTCTCTGCCACTTTTGTTTGAAAGCTTCATCGTCTGAGTAAGTGCAGAGCTGAAGTCCATAACCTCAACCCTGGCAAGAGGAACAACAGAGCTCGAGGCTCTCGTCATGCCGCACGTAACCTTGTTGGAAGCTCAACTCCCTCTGAGGCTCGTGGCCGTCCCCAGTCCCTGTAGCCACTAGAGAATCAGTCTTTCCCATCCCGTCCGGATGAGGAAGGACCCTGTTCCCATTTCCAACCCACTGCCTACACTAGAAGGTCGAGCGAACGTTATGCGGCGGTCATGGATCATGGGCATCCGTGCAACCCTTGCCGACCGGCCCCCTGGCGTCCCATCCCATCCATGATCCCATCCCATCATCCACTGGGCCTCCTCATGCTGGGACTTGCCCCGTTGGCAGCTAAGCCAAAAGGAGGAGCACAGCGGTGACCAGTGTGCCAGCAGCAGAGCAGCAGCAGCCGCTGTGGATACGGGACCATCCTGAAAGGAAAGCTGGAGCTCGCTCAGCGTCCTGTAAGTGGCCACGCTGCTGTAACAGAGCTCCTCTGAGACCGAGCCCGCGACACCAGAAACGGCCGGCTTTCAACCGGGTTACATCAGGAAGAGGGGACTGACGGCCGTTCAAGACATGGTCTCAGGTGCCTCTAGCCTCACATGTGGTGTAGTGTAGGCTCTGCCATGGGGCCGTGGCAGCCACCGTCCGAGCTTTCGAACCACAGCACGCGCATAAGTTCCCTCCCAGGACCTGGGTCGTCCTGTCGTGGTGGGCATGGCAGGGACCACCAGCAACTCTGGTAAAGACGGATGGGTCTACAGTCCAGTGTACACTATCCGTATCCGTAGAGTATTGGTGTAACATGTTTGGATGCTGGATGGTATGGATCTACCGCTGCCGCTGCCAAAACAAACACCATCGGCTTAGAGATAGATCAATGATACGAAACGGCAAGCTGTTATTCGCCGTGAAACGACGACGCTTGAGGGCCCAGCTTGTCATCCCCCTTTGTTATTTCTCCGGCTCGCGTGTCATCCCAGGGGAGGAGGAGTCCGCATCGCCAACGGTGCCCGTCCGCATCCATCGCCGATGCCAGTCTCGTCTTACCCCCTTGGGGCTGAGATCTCCCCGGCACTGCTACGTAGTGCATGCAAGGCAGGTAGGTACCTACACCATTACCGGTCCGCGAGAAGGCAAGAGAAGACTCCACGATGATGTACCGTACCCGCTGCTTCGAGCTTCACCTCGGCGGGTTCGTTGCTCGTTAGCGCAGCGCGACCTCCAGCTTTCGGTCTGTTGCGGGTGTATCGCGCCGCTAGCGAGTCAGAGCATGGTCGGGCGGTGGAGAAGGCTAATTCAAAGACAGAGAAAGAAAGAAGGAAGAAATAAAAAAACGTTAAATTCCATCGCCCCAGCAAGCCAGATTGCAATGGGTTAACACTACGTCTCACATAGAACGAACTGTCTCTCCCGAGCTCTCGATGCATTCCCCCCGAAGCCTCCCAGCCCCGTCCAACGCTCCGGCGTGCACCGGGGAATGACGACGTAGAGGACGGTTCGCTGCCCTTCAGGCCCAGGATCTCTTGGGCATGGCCATATTAAGATGCGCTGTACGGATTTATGTGCGAAATTAGTGTCCGTATACACTCATTATCCATACCTGGCCGCGTAGGGAGGCCTAGTATTCGAAGGGTAGAATGTAGATGGCGCACAACACCTGAGCATTCTGCAAGGGGCTGGAAGATCGGAGTTGCAGGGCTTCTCTATCATTGTGGTTGGCTGAAACAACAGTTTCTCGTGTCCATTTTTGGCCTCATCGGGCCAGGGTCTCATACCGCCCCATGTGCTTCTTTCCCAGCCCTGGGGACGACGACGGACGCGAACGGGAGAGCTCGTCACAATCAGCTTGCCCGAATCGTCAACCAGATTATCATCTCAGATACCCATCGCAAACCACGAGGCAGCTAGTACAACCCGAGCTAGCCCTGCCGCAACGAATCACCGTGCCTCGCTCGGTCAACTGACGGATGGTAAGGTGGTGGTGGCTGTACACTGCCTGAGCATAACGTGTAGGTAGGTACGCTAATAACATGTAGGTACGGGCGGATACTGGACCGCCAACACGCATGAGGGCCGCCCTTCTGTACTATTGTAGACTGACTGTGGCCGGCTTGAAGGCCATGGGCTATGTCGTCCTTTGTGCGGCGTGCCTGACCGCCCCCGAAGAGCCCCTGTCCATCCTGTCAATATGTCAAGGATGACCCTTCATGACACCAAGGTGGGCGTCATGGCCAGCGCACCCAAACATTTGAGAGTCCAGTCATTCGTTGACCTGGCCTGCAGCGGTGTGAAGAGACGATAATATTCCGAAGGAGCATCGCGAGTGGATGCGCCCTACACTAATATTGCGTGGGTTCTCACTGGGGGATGGGTCCGTCCCTGGCGTATCGAGTGACAAAGTGTAGGGCGCAATAGTTGAGAGCCACGGGAGGCATGTCGCAAACAAGAACGCATCCGGTCCAAGGTATCCATCCGTAGTCGAGTCGGCTCTAAGGGGACAAATAGCATGAGCATGCAAAAGAAGGTTGGCGGCGGCGCAGGGAGCCGAGGACTGTCCGTACATCGTTCTGACATCGACAGTTGCTTGTCGGCCCGTCCGTGTCATCCATCAGTCGGTCTATCCGGGGGGTGGCTGTGAGCGTGTGAGCAGCACCGCGTCACGATAACTTTTTTTCCTTGCCTTGACCGGCAGCCAGTGGTCCCTGTGTGTCTCAGTCGGTTGGCCGGCGTACCATAATACTGTGCTACACTATGACGGCAAGCGGCCTGAGGCTCTGGGCTGCGTGCCTCAAGCCATTCACCATGGGCATGCCATGCTCTGCATGGTCGAAGTCATCGCCGCTTTTGCCGGATGGGGCAAGGTGCGGTTCTATTCTTAAATAACCTTCTTTGGTTGCTGCTCTTTTGCGATGCGCAAGCTCGGTGAAATAGATGCCGCGGACTTTTGCACATGTCCCCGGGTGAACACGACAATTTGCTGGCACACGTCAATCGACCCTCAGGGGCCTCAGGGTCCTCTTGGATAACGGCATTTGCCCGTCTGGGACCACAATTTGTTTCCCGCTCTCGGTCCTGTCAGCACCGTCATGCGCATGCGCCGTCCAAGCCGGACCGTGGCGCAGAGAACGAAGGGTGACAGAGAGGCAACGTTCCATGAACCGATCGATAGTGCGTACGTAGAGTGAGTTCGGTAAGGTAGCCGGGCGCTATACCGCCTGCTGCCTCGACGAGCGGCGACCACACTGCTGGCTCCGTCTCCATGCCGCCTCTCGCCGATCTACGGCCGCCGAGTGTTTCGAGGAGCTGGCCGCGCTCGGAATGTGTCAAGCAAGGGCTTGACTAGTGTAGAGGCAGACAGACAGGAGTGGTTGAAATTTCGAGGGCTGATCGCTGCGTGTGATTATTGCGGCATGCGAGCCCTGGCTACCATTGGTCGGCCTGGCGACCGGGCAAGAGGGAGACCCTGTGCGCATCATCGACCCGCATATGTAGGTTGAACGTTGTGCGAGCCGCGGCCGGGCGCGGTGAGAACATTGCAGCATGGGGATCCCGGGCGAGAGATCTACTTGACTTATTATTATTTAGTAGCGCGTGTACGGATACAGTTGCGCCGTCTTGTTTCCCGCAAAATTTCGTCCACACCACCTATTGTCCGTTGGATTGGTTGGCACCTGTCGGCGGGTTCTTTCTGGAGGCGGTGGAAAGGTAAAATCCTCGCCTTACATTGTAGAAACGTCTACAGAGTACTGTAGTAGGTACCGCTGTGTACCGCGTAGCCAAACAGACAGTGCGGGCAAAGAGGATTGCCGCCCCGTCCATGAACTGATCGACCACTTGCGAGCTGGACGCATGCAGGGCGACGCCAATCAATCAATCAATCAATCGGCAGCGGGCGGACAAACATGAAAGGTGATTTGCTGATATGGCGCGTGACCTTTTTGCGTTCGACCAAGGGTGCCAGGTGCCAGGGTCTCCAAGTGCTCCTCCAGCCTCCGCGTCGAGAACAATTCCTCGGTGCGGAGAAGATGCTACGTCGCGGGCTGCGACGTACTTTTGCTGATGAGGTAGTTTATCCGCCGCGAGCCCGAACCGGGGATAGACATGGTTTGGTGCCCTTGGGAATTTTTGGCTGGCCCTTGATGTCAATCAAGCCAATCGGCCGAGACTAGAGGCAGCTTAACGTCGTCGTTTCCTTGCCGGCCGGGGCTAGGAGGGTTGCCAAGCAGTCGGGGAGTGGATTTTGCTCGCGCTGTGCGAATTTCCCTCACGTTCCCATAGCGCCAGTCGCCGCCGGGCATTACCACTATGGTATCATTGGTATGCCATCCACGAATCGTCCTATGTGGCGTTAGCCTGGCAAAGTAAGTAAGGTACCCAGCAGATAATAGGCCGTAGGGTACCTAAGATTGAAGATAAAGAGCACCTGCACTTTGGCATGAATTGTTGGCGCCAGGCGCTGGGCTTCTGGAAAATGCAGGGCCGCCATCCCCACCACGCTTTCGACGGCACGACGGACACAATCGGCAGGGGAAAGAACGTCGGAGTTCCACCGCCTGGCGGAGCAAAGGAATGGTGAGGGCTGGTGACGGGGATCTTGTCGACGCTCTGAGTGGTCGGTTTGCTAATGCGGGTGACGGTCGCGGATAGTGGTAGGCTATCTTTGGTGTAGGTAGAGAACTGACTTTTGTCGATAATATCATTGGTATGTACGTCGTACGCCGTATGTCTGCGGTAGGGCAGGTAGCAAGAAACAGGTACACGGAAACCTAGCTTGCGTTTTGTTGTGTGCCGTCCGGGTTTGTTCCCTGTGTTGTCGGCGATGATATGCATATTGACAAGAGGCTCAGTTGTCGAAGGCGACGGTGCCAACCTGCCTTCGTTTTTTTCTTTTGGCCAAGGGGCAAAAAGAAAATACCTCGCTCTCAGTTAGCAGCAGCAAGCAATAATAGCAGGTGGTAATACCCTCCCAGTTTCCCCACACCTGTCTTCTTCCCTGGAGATATTAGACCGGCTTGTCCTTTTTTTTTTTTTTTTTTCTAGTATCTTTTTTGGTAGGTACCCTCAACATTACAGAGGAGAATGCCCAAGGCCGCTACAGTGTACACCTATTCCACGGTCTTAAAGGTTAGCGCAGTTCTTGCGGGGCTTCCCATATAACCAGGCCCCGCAGGTAGCACGCTAACCTTTAAGACCGTGGGATAGGTGTACATGGCAAGGCGGGTCAGCCAGAGACGGCCGAAGCAAAGCCAAGAAGCCAACATCAACGCTGAGGCACCGCAGACAACGGAGATTAGGTAAGAGCTGCCTGTGCCATCGTCCCATCATGACGTCGTTTCTTTTCTCAGTCGCTTCCATGCGAGAGATTCGGGCGTGTGCCGGACGCTACGTCAAGGCTTAGCTTGAGGTGTCTAACTGCAAAGGTACCTACCTACCTACCTACCTACTCAAGTCGTCGGCTGTTGGCCTCATCCGCAAGGGCGAGCGAGGTAGCGTGACAAAGGCACCTTACCTGTATGCCTACGGTGGCATTGGCGTCCCTCTGGTCTCTGCCTCTGCCATCTGTTCTGCTGCCGAGGACTTGTGTTGAAGGACCCCGACAAGGCTAGCGCCGCCGTCCCCAGTACAGAAAGCCGATTTGCCGAGCCAATCTCAGGTGCGCTGGGTTTCTTTTTTTCTTTGACTTTGAAGCCGTGTGGTTCCTGTGGACTGTGAGTCTGTGCGTTCAGAGACGTGGAAGAGGCAGGAAGCGGATAGCAACTCTTTCGTGATTGGCTCCTCAACCTCTCGCCCCCCGGTTCGTGGCTGCCTGTCGTGGTCTATTTATAGAACCGTCACCCCGGCCGCCTTCTCAGGGCGGCCTACGGTAAGGTTTGTACCTAGGTTCATACCTACACTAGGTACCTAGGAACTCCATACTGGTCGGTCGGCTACCGGAGCCCGGGCAAGAACAGGTGAGAGTTGAACGCACCTGCCACCTGCTATTACTAGGTGCAGGTGCTCTTATTAGTTAGTGGTCGCATCGTGGTTACCTCACAGCCCTTGCCCTCTTCGGCCTGGCGCCACACGGGGCGGCGCTTGGTTTGCTCTTTCTAGCGGCTTGCGGTCCATTTTGTTTTAGGTGTGATTATGTTTTTTTTGACGTGCCGTGGCAGCCCGCCCAGCAAAACCTAGGTAGCACTCCAGGTGAGCAAGCCATTGTAACTACTACACCACACCCCGGAAACCATCCCCAAACCATCACGATAATAATACCGTGTACAGAGTATTGGCAGGGAGAAACAGTTCATGCCCGGCTGTGGGCCCGAATCCGAAGTCCGACTCCGAATCTCCGGCTCTTGTAGCCATATCCACCAACCCTCACCTCGGCTCCTCCTTTATCGAATCGATAACACACTAACAGATGGTCCATTCCACCCTTCATTCAGTCTCAAGAGTCCAACCAGGCCCTCACCCCCCGGGTGCCGTCGCCAAGCCCGGTCATGTGACGGTTTTTTCGACGAGAAGCCCAGCAGACAGAACGGAAGACAAGGGCCCAGCAACGGGCCAAGAGTCGAACGAGCGGATTCTGCCGGCGGCGACGACCTCCCCCGACGCTCTCTTTTCCAAAGCCCACTTCTCTCCGTGGGCCGCTCCAGTGTCCTCACCGACGGACCACGGCCCATCTCCCTCTTCCTGCTCCATCGTCGTCCCGCAGCTTGGGGAGGGCAGGGAGAGGCCACCGCTGGCTAGCCGCATGCATGCCTCCTGCTGCGAGACCGAGACTATGAGAGCCAGCCACCGTTCCGTCAACGGCGATTCGCCGACGACCCCCGGGACTGACCCGTGACAAGGGCTCTGACAGTTCACGGCATCACAAGTGCTGGGAGGCTGGAGCTAATGGCAGCCAGCTTCTGGCCTCGTGGAACGAACCACGCCCGCGTCTGTTGGACCGCCGGCTTGGCGGCTAACTTGCCTTGGTTTTCCAACCCAGCCCGACGCTCCGCCGGGCCTCTCCTGTTATCATGATATGATCCCTTTGATGAGCCCTGCTTTGGCACAGCTCATCATCGGCACTCTACGTACTGTGACACCCGACGCACCTGAACACCACGCCGTCGGGCTTTTCCTTGACCTACCCACAGGACCACTGGGATCCAGGCACATGGGCCGTCGCAGGACAGCCGCACCCCGCGGGCATCGACACCCGCCCTTCTCGCCTCCGTCTCCGTTGCACGCAATTCTCTCGCCAGCAGGCACTAGTTGGGGTCCTCCCTGTCCTTTGTGGTGCTGCTGCCTCCACGCGCTGGGCGACTCTTCGTTGGCTGCTGGCCCGTCGTCCATCGAGTCGCTCCGTCCCCGACTTCAAGGGGACCCCTGCCCCTGGTTCCAAGATCTTCGCCGCTCAGAGAAAAAAGTTCCTGATGTTTTTGTCGTGCGGCACATTCCCGTTGGCAGTTGCTGCACCTCGAGCTTGTCACGGCATCCGCCATCCGTCAAATCTCCCACCAGCTCTGCCTTCCCAGGCTTCTCCTCAGCCCCCCTTTTTGGGCTTCTCCTCGTCCCAGTCGGACTAGGCCGATCGCCACGGCTTCTTGCGCTCAAGGCAAGAGATCATCAGCAACGTTGTACTGCGCCTGTTGTGTTCGGACGGATATCTAATATATGAAGTGATGCTGAGGTGTTTAGGTCGGGCTGTTCAGCATATCAGCCTACTCCTGAACACCTCATCCACCAGTCGTCGGTAGTTCATGTGCGGTGTGCCCTCTGCTGCGTCCGCACTAGCATCCACAGGTGCGAGTCCAGCATGCCCCAAGCCCAAGATTGGCGAGATCATCGTCCCCTCGTGGTTGCTAGGCGTACGTTCCCGCTCCCATGCAACCCAGGAAGCCATATGGTGAGCCGTCGGGCGAGCCCCCCCGATCCTTGAGATGCAGCTCTGGTCTCCGATAGAGTACGGATCTTCTCTCGACTTCCTCAGATGGGAGGTCAAGCCGTGTGTGCCTCGGTGATGGTTAGGGTGGATCGCGATCTGTCGACGGACGACGACCTGCTTCTGCCAGACGCGCGAGAATACCGTCATTGGTCTTGCCAACATCATGTCACGGCTGGCACCGCAGCGGAACCCCGTCGTCTGTTGGTGCCCAGTCTGCTCCCGGGGTAGAGTCGCACATAGGGTTTCTAATTTCCAACGTCTCGGTCCAGTGCCTGGCCACTGAGCCCTTCAACCCTGGCACGAGGATTCTCCCATGGCCCCCCTCCGTCGAGGGCTTGATCCAGTTAAACTTCCGTCCATAGGGTTGAAGTAGTTGCCACAGCGGGCTCCCTGCGGCCTCCGACCCTCTGACTAGTGTTTGATGAGCATGGCAGGATGGCGAACAGCCCGGTGAGAATCTGTAGAAGTGCTGTAAAGCGGCAAATCGGCAGCGGATAGCATCTCGCTCTTTCGCGACTTGCTCGGAACAGGGGCGTACTGTTAAAACCCAGGGGTAGAAAGAAAGAACAAGATGGTAAAAGAAGCATGTCCTGGTAGTCCTGGTGTAGAAGATGTCACCAGGAAGATGCCCGGGCCTCGGGTCATGGCCCCCCCTCGTTGAGAGTAAGGCTCGCGGCATGCCAACAGAGTTCAATCTATTTCCATCGGCCTCGAGATGACGATGCCGAGTGGCATGATGGACCCCTTCGACATAATCATAAAAATGCTGGGCGCACCTGACGGCCTTCGCTGAGGCTTGCCAACGGTCTGCGGTGTGGCGCATTACTAATGCCACTTTGTTCTCAACCGCACCTATCCATGTTGTTGACACCGCCACAAGAGGGATGGCGAAGACTGCCGGACTTCGGACAGCTCTAAACTCTGTCCTGGATGTGCCCCAGCTTTGGGCTGATAACGTGGCGGGAGCCAAACGGTGTCGCCTGCCGGCGACCCGAGTCAGAGTGTTTTGCTCTTCGCTGTCTTCAGGCTTATGACAGGTGGCGAGAGAGAGTCCGCGGGAATCCGAGAATCTGGATCGCTAGCCCAGCTGGCATCATCCATCAAACAAAGTTAGGCGGGAATATCGAAAACAACAGAGAGAGGGAGAAAGGCTTGTTTCTCTGACACCGGGGCATCCCGCACGCACATGAACCCGGTGGGATTTTAAGGGATTTGGGCACTGCGAGGGGACCCTTTTCCTTTTACATCCCTTCCCTCCCCCTTTTCCGTCTCCTGTCTCGACTTCGGATTGTTGAGATCTAGACCCTTCTCGCGGTTCGGGCATCTGGATGTCAGGGCGAACGCTGCCGTGACAAGAGGGGAAGGAGGGGAGGCAAAAAGGTTTTTGCCAGAGAGTCATTCAATCTCTCTCTCTCTCGGCGGGCGAAGCCGAGAAAAACAAGAAAAAACTCTACGAAATTGCCGCCTGAAAGTCTCCAACTGAGAGAGGGCTGCAGGCGTGGCGGCATAAGGAAAAACGTTGGCCGTCCTCCGATTATCGTCCGATCGTTGTTTATCAGTTCATCAGGTAAACAGTGCCAATGCATGGCGGACTTGCGTGCAGCGGAAGAAGCAAGAAGGAAACAGTCAGCACCTGCTGTTCCAGTTCGATAATGATTTGACGTCAAAGACAAATACCCCTAAATACCCCTTCCGAAGTATTCGCGGGGCCAACAGTCAGCGCCTCTCGGCGGCTGGAGGGTTCCCGGCCGGGCGCGAGCAAGCGAAAAGGCGCGCGCAGTATGCCTGGAGGCGAAATTTGGATCGGCGGAGGCGTTGAGGAAATGCCACCATCTTTTCGGGGGAGCTAGAGTTTCAGAAGTCGGCAGCGACTTCGCTCGTCCAGTGTGTGTCTTGGATGGATGAAAGTAGGTGGTGGGCGGCCGGGCTTCGCGGCTGCTGGTCGGCCCCGACTCGCCCGCGGTGCCGAGGGCGGCCCATGTAGCTGTGCTGATCCACTATGCTTCGTGGTACATATAACATTTTGAGATTTGGACTATCATACAAGCTCATATCCCCGATGGCACAATTGGCTAGCGCGTCAGACTGTTAATCTGGAGGTTGGTGGTTCGAGCCCACCTCGGGGAGTTAGGATGGTTAAATTCCATCATCTTGTGAGACCTGTTGGTTTTTTGTACTTTTCTTCTATTCTTTGCTCTCTCTCTTCTCTTGATTCTTGTTCATTTCTTACATGTAGGTAGTAAGCAGCTTAGGAGCTAGATGCTCACTCAGTAAGGGCTCTCTGGCACCGTATGTTTTCCAGCCTCGAAGTATAAAAAGTTGAATGCTGTTAAAGAAATTCAGCTGCTCTGTCCTTTCTAGATGTACTTACCACGCAGACTAAACGAAAGCCTAAGTATCTGGTTACAGCAGCCTGTTTACTGTCCGACATATCCGGGAAGTGCCCTTCAATGCCTCGGACAATTTCAGGAGTTATGGGCATGGGCTTGCACTTTCTCAGCATGCCCAGTTCGCTCATGATTTGTTGAGAGCGCAATGTCCTCGAAGCGCTACTCGCCCATCGTTCCGGGGCAGGACGGATGGTTCGGCATTGGTTGATATTGAATGGTGGGAATCAACTCGAGGAACGCAGGATACCCCGGGGGGTCAGAGTTATGTATGATCTGGTTATGTGCAAGAAAGCAGTACAATGGCACCCACCTACTTCGGGAGAGAATCTTCAAGTCTCAGCCAGACAGGTGAGGATGTGTGGCTGCTCACGCAGAATCAATTTTTCTGCAGCACCATAATGCGTGGGGCCTGCGACTGAATCTCAGATTGTAATCTTAACAGTTTACAATTCGTCTTTATGTGCAGCGTTTCATCACGAGGTGGCATCTGTAATGTGGCCCATGTTGATTGTCCCGTGGTTGTTCTCATTATCGGGTCAAATTACCCGAACGGCCTTTTATATTTTCGGTTTCTTGTATATTAAGATCAAATCATTCTAACCTTATTTAAAAGTCCCCTGAGAGTTCCCTTGACAGTCGCTCGTTACCCACGCCGCTTCGTAGTCAACGCCCTAGGGCGTTGGCATGTCATGTGGAAACTTCGCTCTCGCTTTACATAGGGAACTCACTTTATTGACAGGCTTCATCCCACGGACAGGCGTACTCCCAGGCAGGGAGAACACCTCGACGTAATTTGTCGGTGTCCGGCCAGAACGTCCTCTTAGCAACGCGCCTCCAGGACCCAATCCCAGATATGGAGAGACGTCCTGGCTACTGTTATGAAGTAGTGCTAGGGAAATATCTCGTGACTAGGCAAACATGTAGAGTATATATCAAATGAACGTGTCTATCCTGCTACGAGAGAATCTTTACCTTGCCAGAACCAGAAGTCTGGGGTCGTTTGGGTTAGGAAATCGCAGCAAACTTCATGCAGCCAAGTGGAAGACTAAGGCCGCATGTCCCAGGCATAAGAAATGGGCGAGGATGAACGAGAATGACGACCTGGGTAATTCTACATGCTGTCCAAATCGGCCTTGGCAGCAGTGCCGACATCTGTATATACGTTG
>WIGN01000518.1:0-21952 GCA_014235955.1 Colletotrichum sojae
GCCCTGAAGCTGACGGGCACAACGCCCGGTTAAGAACGGCCGGGGCTGTGAGCCCTGACCCGCCGACTGTCCATTTGGTGTCAGTTGTCACCGCAACAAATGAAAATATCTTCTTGCAACAGCCAACTCATGTGATTTACTGTAGCTTTCGTAGCTGAGGGAGACGGTAAACCTCTGACCGCTCGAACAGTCCGGCCTTGATGTGGGAGCAAGCCAGCGGCAGATAGGTAGAGAAGCCCCGGTTGTTGATGGCCGTGCCGAGTTCACGCAGGTACCGATTCGTCCGTACGCCTCGGTCATCGAGGATAACGTCGTGAAACTAGACCCTGCGGCGAAGTGTCGTCATGTCCTGGTAGAGGGTATGCCAACACTGACGATAAGGCTTCCGCACGGTCTCCTGACTTGCCCTTTCCCACAACCTGCAATGGAGTCATATACGAGTCTGCCGTCGTAGCTTTCCGGATAGCATGAGTTACTACGACCGTGTGATATTTTCCAGAGTTCTGCGAGGACATGGGTGTGGGCATGGTCTCCAAACCCCCTACTCCGTTCCGGGACAGTTGTAGTGACTCTGGACAATACGATATACGAAGATGGCCGGACACCAGGGATGGTCAGCTGCAGAAGCGCTTCTCGAAGACCAAACTGGTCGGTATGGCGTTTGCCATCCCAGGGGAATCCACCCGGTCCCTCTACCTGACGGCTGCCGGACAGTGGAACCACGTCTACGTCTTTTCGACTCGGAGACGGAGGGCGGAGATCAAGCACACTCGTTTCGAGGGATGTGAAGGCCACCAAGCCTTTCTGATATACGCGGCCTCAAATATTCTTGGACGGTCAGTATGGTCGGCTGACTGACTCTTAAGATCAAAACCGCGGACGTCGGGAGCTAAACCTCCGCGGAAACTATCCCGAGTATGTGCTCGCAGCCGGCCCGGTCCAGTTCTTCGCCGCGGCCGCCGTGTAAGGATTCAGCGGCAGTAAAGACTCCAGCGGCAGTAACAGAGCATGCAGCGGAGCACCTATTCCCGGTGTTCGTCGCCCTGTCCATCACCGACGCTCGATCTTTTCGGTTCGACGCGGTCTCCTATCTGGTCGAGGCGCTTCGTCCAGGACATCCCGCAAGCCATGGCCCCGGCGTTCATCATCTGCGATGTTGACGAGTGGGCAATATTTAAATCGAGCTTGTTGTCGGGCAAACGGTTACATGTCGCGCCAAAACCCATCTCTCCAGCCCACATTGCCGGGTGTAAGGCAGATGGTGCTGTCCTGGATCTCCGATATTGCCACCAACCCGGAAGACGTCATACGGTTACTCAATGGGTTCATACACAAATCCAAGATAGTGAACGCCCAGAAAAGGCCCCAACTGCATCGCAGAGAGGCTCTGCCGTCAGCTCTGCTCGATAGCTTCCGGTGGAAGTTGCCGTGATGGATTCTGAAGGCAACATGACACCAACGGATCATCTGCCAATAACCACCCAGGGTTACAGGTGACTGCTGTGGCTCTACTGAGACTTCCTCGTCTTCTTGTCGCAGGACCAGAATGCAACTCAGCAGTCGACGTGGCTAGACGTGCTGCACGCGAGGCAGCTTCCTTTCTCTCGGTTGTCTTCCAAGGGCATCCTGGCCACCAAGCCCGTACAGCGGATGAGGCTCGTCAGGGAGATGAGGGCGTCGATGGGCGGGAGGCAGGAGGACGTGGACTGTTCGAACATTATGATGACGGGAGATGAGACTGTGACGAGCTGGCAATGGCATGCCGCTGCCTGCAATTTCTCTGCTCACAGAACCCGTCGTCATTCGTTCTCTTCGGTAGATGGCGGTTGGCTGTTGAGACCGAGAAGCCATCGTGAGGCCGCCGGGCGGGCGCCACCTTGGAGCATGGTCTGATTTGGCTGCCTCGCATCCAGTCAGCATCCGGGATAAACGTCAGGTGGTGGGGGGCGATGTCGCGGAAATAAGACATGCGGATCAGATAATGATGGCTGCTGAGGAATCATACCAAAGACGGGTAGCGCGAGCGAGGCCTCCGGGGGGCGGAATGAATGTTTTTCTTCGGGATACAGGCGAGCCGAGGAGAGGGAGAAGGAGACAGTCGAGTTTGAGGGCCGTTTGGGTTTGATTTTGTTGTCGTCAGGTGGTGTTCCCAGCGTCCCGCCTGGAATGACGTGCGGTGTCGCTTATCTCGCGTACAGTGTGGACGACAGTGTGAACCGGATAGCGGGGAGGGAAGGTTGAACCTACTGGGTGGCACCGTGGCCCCTTCCTTCGTTGCGCTTGTCAATCCGCTCCCCTGTTGCCGAAGTGGTGGCTTGAAACAAGGCAATTCCAGGTATTCGGAGTGGACGAATTGAGGATCTCGGTTCGCTGAACGTCGAGAGTTTTTCTGCGGGCTGCAACTCTATCGATGATGTGGTTTGTCGCTGTTACGCTCGGCCGCGTACTGTAATCTCGGGTTACACAAGCTTGTTTACGGGATCTCGTGTAACGTGAGATAAGCGACGACTTGCCCGTTTTCATACTGTATCCATAGGTGCTAGGATCACCATCTGCCATATGTTGGAAAGAGGGAAGCCGTGATAATTGTCCAGCGTCCGAACCTGGGGATGACATTCCACCGCTGACCGAGGCGGAGGGAGGAGATTTGGGTTTGCGAGACAGGTCGACCCTGGTGTTACAAGCTCGCAGCAGCTTGGGCGAATGGAATAACGGCTGGGCGGGACGGTGAACCGCTGGCATGGAAAGATTGTGAGACACGCCGCTCGGCGGACTGGACTCGGTCTGCCTCACCTATGGGCAGCTGACCAAGACATGGAGGCTCGGTGTTATTAGTAATTACCGAGGACCGTTCTGGGAATGGCTTTGGAAGTTCAACGTCGTCTGGGATTTGTGACAACTGACGGCGAAGGGCGTTCGTGGCTTGCATCACCCCAAGACAAGAGAGAGGCCGTCATCCAATCTTGGGGGCTCTCTTGGCCCGATTTGTTCGTACTCACTGCCATTGGGCGTCGACCTGCTCTCCCTTCGTCATCTGCCAAGCGTGACATCAAGACTCTGGCTGTGTGTACAGCGCTGCGACGCGTGGTGATACTTTTGGGCTTGTACTGCTTGATGCTGGGCAGAGGAGATCTGCTTGATATTGGGTCGTCTCGTCAACTTGGGGTTAGCCGTGTAATACTTGTACTCATTGTACCTGCCGCGCTTTTGTCCTTCCTTCCTCACAACACAGGCAGTCCAACCCTATTTTCCCTCCTCACGGCAAGAACCAACAGTGAGGGGCCACAAAGATGGACTCGGAGACCGGAAGGCACGATAGGGTCGGCCTGCAGGGGTGGCGGGGGCACAGCGCCCGTCCATGTAATCAAGATGGACTGCACCTGCCTGGGTTGCTTGCATTTACAGATCTCGGCGAGGAAGCCGAGCACCCAGACGACCGGTACTGGAGCCGGTGGACTACGACTTACCTACACGCACGCGCATTGGTACGATCTCTCGGGAATGCTTGGTGTTGGTGGCGTTGGCGATGGCCATTGGCAGTGGTGACGGCGCCGATAGTGTCGATGATGGTCGATGATGCGCGGGAGGGAAGGTGCAGTCCTGGGCTGGACCTCACGATGGCTGCTGCGACTGCCCCCTGCGATATGGCACATCACATCGATGGGCAGGGGAGGGAAGGAGGACTGGTCCAGCACCTGCCTGGACCTGTGTTGGATGGAAGGCACTGGATACCTAGGTCCAGTCCCTGGACTCCGGCGTTATTGATCCGTGCCGTTCCAGCCAATACCGAATTTTCTGTCGCTACGCGCGCTTGCCACACCACACACCCACGCCCCAAACGCCCGAAATGGGCAGGAAGTGGCCGCCCTAATTTTATCGTCTGCTTCTCCCCTCCAATGTCCCCTGCCCTGGCCTCACCTCCTTCCCCAGTCGCGTCGCCAGTTGCCCAGTCTCGTCACCAGTGATGATGCTGAATGATGAACCTCTCCACGTCTATCCCCTTCTCTTCTTCCCTCCCACCATCACCACCACCACCACCACCATCGCCAATGTCCCCCGGTTCCCATTTTCCTTGCGACATGGACGCCACGAAAGGCCCATCGGTGCCTGCATTTGTAACCTGTCGTACATGACGCCATGCGCACACGCATGCATCCATCTTTCGTCCCCTGCTTTCCTCTCGAGGGTGCGGTGCTTTTCTCTTGTTTCAATTCGCCTCCGATGCGGATACGGGACCCGAAGACCGAGGAGGATGCCCAGGGGGACCTGAACTCGGCCGCGACGACTGCAGTCCGATGGCAACGTCCCCCGGATTCCGCTCCATCGTCTGAAGCCGAAGACTAACACTAACGATCGTGGACCCCAGAAATTCGTGATTACCCAAGCACTCATCCGATCTGCGAGACACACGGACGAGGCATGGCAGAGCAGGCGACCATCAAGGGAACCTAACGGCATGGGCAGAGTCATGGGCATGGCTGCGGACGCGGGCTCGAATGGCATGTCATGGAACGGAATGGCAAGGCACGACGGCTCTGACCTCGCGTCGCCTGCTCTTCTTGCTCGTGTCCGTCCATGTCGACGAAGCCGCTGCCGTCTCAAGAAAGGATGAAATATGACAGAAATCGGTGAGTGGTCAACCGGCCGGCCCTGGATCCCTTCCCCATTACTCAAACGGGCACCCTGCAGCACCAGAGACAGCCCCCCAATGGCAATGGCAAGAAAAATAAAACACATTGCTCTCTGTATGTCAGAGTAATAACACTTCACGCAAAAAAAAAAAAAAAAAAAAGCACCAAGACCCAAACGAGGAGGCCAGACCAGACCAGACCAGGGAATTCCGGCATTGGTTCTCGCACTCGCCTTGCGTAAAAGTCATGGCCGTCATCCACACCACCATCGTGGTCCCGGCAATGCACAAGCTGCCACCATGGAACGCTGGAGCCGTGTGATTCCTCCTCACATCTCTCTTCTACTGTGTAGGTATCTCTCTCTCAATTTGGTCTCTCGATACCTGCTTCTGCCCCGGCCGGGCCCCATCGCCTCGCCTCATTTTTCCATCCCCTCCTCCCGTCTCCGGCCGCCTCCGTCTTCGTCACCCTCGCACTCCGCAGCCTCCAACCTGCCTGTCCTGTACATTATCCTGTTCGGCTACAGACGCATTGGACATTGGACCCATGCGATATCCAACAGCGCGCTTCGGTCCACGGTCCACACCCCGGCATCCCATGGCATCCCAGCAAGTTTGTTGGTCTTTAACCCCCAGCTGGCCCGCTTCCCAACCCAACAACACCCACAGTCACTGTGACCAAGAGACCCAGAAGCAGACGTGTACAATACACTGTACGGATACTAGTATCGTCTCTCTTTTCACACCCAAGTTGCCCTTCTCTCTCTCTCTCTCTCTCCCGTCTCGGTACCGATATACGGTCCTCGCTGGCAACCGTCCACGTCTCCTCGTTACTTTTCTTCCGTCCTTCCGTCCCGCGTACCGCGTCGCTCGCCCACCACTCACACCCATCCCCGTCCCATTTCCCCCTCCATCTCCTCCGTTCCCTTCCTCCCCTTGGGCGCGGCCGACCGTCCTTGCTGCCCACCCCTCCACTCCGACCGCCTTGCGTCTGCCCACCCCTTGAAGACACCTTTTCCCTGCTAATGCATCCGTGAGCTGACACATCCGGGGAAGGGCTTCCGGCGAGTGAACCCAGAACCCAGAAATACCCCCCATCCCGAGAGGCCGGAGCCTCAATCCTCACCTCCAAACCTCCCATCTCGAAACAGCCGCCAACAAACTCAAATGAACTACCCATCGTCGTCTTCGCTTGAGCCGTCGCTCTTCCGCTCGCCCATTGGGGCCGTCGCCGAAGACCACGTCTCCGACGATGTCGACAGTCTCGTTCACGCTCCCGCGCCCACCATCCGCTCCATCCTCGTGGCTCTGTGCAGCAACCCGGAGACCCGCGCCGATGCCCTCAATCTGCTCAATCGAATCCAGCGCTTTGAAGCCGGCATCGGCAAGCAAGACGCCGCCGTCACCAGGAGTCCCGGGCCCGTCTCGGCTCTGAAGAAGAGGAAATCCGTCGCCGAGCCTCGGATATGCATCCAGTGCGACGCCATCTTCACCGACGACGAAAACTTCTTTGGTGCCTGTTGGTACCACACCGGTAAGCGAGAAGCACCCGTCCACTGCCTGGTTGTCAGCTCTTTTCGCTGCAGGAAACCTTCTCCTGTTGAATGAGTGCATGGCTTGTAGATGAATGATTGGAACGGGAAGACCCAGAGACTGACTCATTCCGTTACGCGCACCGCCCGCAGGCCAGATGGAGCTCATGGATGAGACCGTCATCGACCGCATGCCTGGAGACATGTCGCTGTACGACCTGGACACCAAGTCGATCCGCGAGCGGCACCCGGAGGCCTTCCGGTGGTGTTGCTGCCACAAGTCGGGCGGCATGCCCGGCTGCGAGCGCGGCCATCACGAGTACAACCCGGACCGGAGCAAGAAGGGCCGCGGCAACGAGATGTCGGACCTCGACGACGACCCGCTCACGCTCGACGCTTCGTACGACGACGAGAGCTCCCCTGGCCACGACAGGTCATCATCAACAGCCAGCTCGTGATGGAGCCGCGAAAGGGAAAAAAGTCACTTGTTTTCTCGTTGATTTTTATTCATAGGCCCGGGCCACTTTCTGGTCTTCTCTCGCTTGGGCTTTCGTCACGTTTAGGACCCTTGAGGTTGATGGGCCGGTTCACCAGGGGGCGGGAAGGAAAGCGAGAAAAGCTTCAGGGTTCTTGGGCAATCGGATGGTCTCCCGACTCGCCACGCGCCGCGCCGTCGGCATGGCGCGGTGCTCTGACCGGTTCGCGAAATGGGGCACGGCAGCGCATTGAGACTCTCACTGGGAGGCAAAGCATTGGAATTAATGGGCGACACTGCACGATTGATGGGAATATCTGGGCGAGGTGTTTTGAGGTGGTCAACAAGTGCGTGGGTTTCTTCTCGGACATACTATTTTTGATTCCCTCAGGGGGGCATCGGCACACAGTACATGGCATCGAGATGGCGGCACAGCAAACACACACGGCAGGGCATGGCAACGCACACGCACCGGCAGGGCTTTGTGGAGATCAAAAGAACGCGGGGGGCTACTGCAATTTGGCATGGGCACGGGAGGCAAATCAAGTCATTGCGGTTACAAGAAGGGCGCGGCTACAGGGGACGTAAATTGACCACGGGGCAGCCCGGCACGCACGACACGGCGACACGCACGTTACACAAAAGCGCAGGAGCGGTATCCAACGACTGTAATATTTATTGTCATCTGATGATGCGATCAGACTGAAGGAGAGAAGCGTACCTTCGTTTGACCTCGACCAGGGAGCGGTAGACGGAGAGAGAGGCGGTGGCGACATGCAAGCACGCCCTAACATGGCACATTTTCGAAATGTGATTGATGAGAATGACCGTCCATCTTTGCCTGCCTCACCTAGCTAGGCACGGTGACCACTACTGAATTTGGCCGCCTTCCAGTCAGCGCGCGATATCATCTGCAGCGCGCACGCTGCAAGGGACACCGCAAGCAGGTTAGCAGCGGCCAATGGGCTCCTCCCCGGCGGCAAATGTCTGCGGTCTGACCCTTGCTGTTCGGTATCCCCTGCTCCCCGCCTGTCTCTCTGCCTGCCTGCCTGCCTGGGCTTGTCTGCTGTAGGACTTTGCTGTTGCCCGCCCGGCGGTAAGAAAGATGATGCGGTGCAGCGTGGCACCGCATGTGTACCTCCGTGGACGGCAGGTGAGCCAATAGGTTCGATTTTGGGGGAGGTGATGATTTGAGGGTGGAGAGATTGGTAGATGGGAGGGATTGACAATTGGATGGAGGAGGAGAGTGGCAGAGTGAGTGAGTGGTTTAGCGTTGCAGGGGGTTTTTGGTTGGTGGACCGCGGCCCCCCCCCCCCCGGAGGAGCCCTCCGTGATTCCCCGTGAGACGAACCCTGATCGACGCTGGGGTTTTGTTGGATAAGTGGGAGATGGCCTTCTGCGTGTTCGCGACTCGGCGGGCGAAGTCAGATCATGGGGGCGTTCTGTTGAGAGTTTTGATTTTTTGCCTTCTCCTTTGTTTTTGATGTTTCGTTTATGGGGATTTGAGGCGGTTTGGCTTGGGACGTGGTGGTTGATGATTTGGCCGATTTGTTCTGGGGCCGGAGTGGTTGCTTTGTGGAAATTGAAGCTATTCACGCTGCTCAAATTCTTAGGGGTCAATCCGTGGTACTTCAACCAGGTGGAACGAGGAGGCTTATGTCGACATATAGCCTGACAAGAAAAGCTCAATTACACATTCGTCGGGAAGAGCTTTCGAGCGCTGAATGTGCGGAGTTTGCCCCTCTTCCGTTTGCCCGAGAGAAGTCCGTGAAGTTTTTTTGGTGATGTTGAGACACACCTGTGTTCTCTGTGTTTCAACTCTTAGAGTCTTCTTCTCAAATCCCGATAGTGAGGGGAGGCGAGCGCACTCTCTTCTTGAGATTTGAAGGATTGTTGTGATTAGGAAGAGCAAGTGCCGTCCACGGTTATTGCTAGATCATTTCATGTGATATATTTCGTGGCGAATGGACGTTGCCGGCGGGGTAATGATGAGTTGACGGCCTGCATGGAGGGGAAGAGAGGCCGTTTTGATGGTGAAAGGTGACATACTGTCTTCCTCCAGCCTGTCATCGCGGTGTTCTCTCTGCTGTTCGCAAAAGGATGAATCTCCTTACGAGCTGCCGGAAGAGGCTGCCATTCTTCGGGGAGTTGCACTGTCAACACCCCTCTAGTTACATGTCACTTGTCACATGAGCCAAGGCACACGGTTGTCAATATATGCGGCTGGTGCAGTACCGGGCGCGACACATGTCAAGAGACGTTTCTCACTACCTGCTCCCAACACTCTTCACCCACTCCCGTCCTCCTCCCGCGGCGGCGCCACGTGAACCTGCCAATACCTCATCACATCCCCACCCATCTTCTCCTTCTTATCCCTACTGTCCTTTCCGTACTCCTCATGCGTAACCCCCAACCCCAAAACACCCTCCCTCTTTCCGTTCTTTACAAACCGTAAAAAGTCCATCGATATGTCGACGTACTCGCCAACCCCCCTTCTCGCGTCAATCGTAGCCCCCGTGGTCCAGCGCAGAAGCACCGGCTCGATCAGCGGCGCGTCCGTGACGCTGGGGTGGCTCGTCTCTAAGCTGGTCACGAACCACGACGCTCCTACGCGGTCAAGTACACCTAAGGCTAAGTCCTTGACGGTGTCGAAGTGGGGACGGCCGTGGAATATGCTGCGCGTCTTGGACCAGGAGGCGGAGTGGACTACGAGTAGGGGGGTGGCGATGTCGGTGTTGAGTTGCCCGCTGCTTTTTCCCGGGTCAAGGATTATGCCTCCCACGGCTGTGTTTGTGTCCGCGGGTTTGAGGGCTTGGAGGGCGCCTGTTGCGCCGAGGGAGTGGCCTGCGATTATTATTTGGGATGTGTTGAGCCGGTTCTCCCAGTGGTGTAAATCCTTTCCCTCTTTTCGTGTGTTCTTTTCAAAGATCTGGTCTCCGTGTCCGGCGTTGAGGGATTGCAGCACCGCGACAGTCTGCTCGATCTCAGCCTGTCGGAGGTTGAGCTGCTCAGCCTTGAACTCGTCGTCCTCAATGTCCTTCTGCAGCTCCGTCTTGTGGAGATACATAACCCTCCTCTGCCCCTCCGGCGTGGTAACCACCGACCCCGGAGCGCTGCCGTCGCGGTGCTCGATGACAGCGACGACTACGCCGCGGCTCGCGAGTTCGGCGCAGTAGTGCGTGTAATCCGTCCTGGAACTAGCTTGTCCGTGAGACAGTACCACAATAGGAAATCTCTCTTCGTTGTGGTCGAGAGGGACGTCGACTTCGGCCGGTATGTCGACGCTTCCCGCGATCGCCCATAATGCGAACGTGAACACCGGCCGTGAGATGAAGTTGCTAAAGTGCGCTGCCTTTGCATACCCCTCCGCTGTGAGACCTATAGGTCTTGGGATCCAGGGGTGTCTTGGAAGAGTGCTGCGCACGCCTTTGGGCGCCGGATAGTATAGCGTGAAGAGTACCGTCTCTAGTGCAAACGCAGGCGTGCCGTCGGCGAAGTTTGTTTCGCTGACCTTTCGCGGGGCCCGGACGGGGACTTCTACGTCGATTGCACCCACTCCGTATCTTCCATCACGGTGCTCGGGAAGTTTCGACGCGAGGAGGGGAGAGCTGGCGATGAGACAGTACAGCACGTACAGCAGCACCAGAACCGAGGCGACGTAGCCCCATGTAAATCTCGGACGGAGTACGCCAACGGCCTTATGTTGGAGGGTTCGTGTCCATGGCTGTGCTGTGCGCATCCACTTTGGCGTGTTCTCCATGATTCCTGATCTCGGGGTGGTGGAATCGTCGAAGAACGGGAGCGGCGAGTCCGGATGTTCGAAATCTCGCGGGTCGGCTAGGGGTTCCAATTCGACGTCGACGTCTCTGTACTCTGGCGGGGAGTTTATCGCCATTTTAAAGCATGGGGAAATTACATTCTACAACAGCTTTGGTTCCTTTCGGTGTTAGAGGGAGCTCGAATGGTGGATGAAGTTCGGCGGCATGGACTATGACGCGGGCCGCGGCGGCTTTCGGGTGTGGCGGCTGCATTACGTCATGCACCGTTTTGCTTTCGCTGGATGTTTTCCGTGCTTGGGCGCTTCGCTGAGCCCAATGCAGCTTCGACTTGGGAGATTACATAAGATGAAGTGTCGTCGCATCTTTGGAATTGATAACTTGAATGAAAGAGTTTGGGTCTTTGAAAACTCGGTCGGATGGTCTCGTTTTGGTGTTGATTTCGGGTGGTTGGTTCTGCAGTCAGCAGTGGTCGTGTCAGGCAGTTAATAGTCGCAACGGAGTGAGCTTTCCAGACTGCTGTCAACGGAGCTGGCCAAACGACAAGTCTTGCCTGTAGAGATAGGTTGGACTCTGTATGTCGAGTCGTCGGGACAGTCGGCGACCTGGAGGTTGAACTCCGATATAGCATGGCGCCGGCCCGTCTCCCGGCGGAACGGGCGTTGCGAGCCCCCGCGTGATGCCACGACCCACCTATTACCAACACCGGCACCGGCACCAAGGGCTACGTTTGTTTCATCAAGAGCTGCCGTTGCCAAAGACCTCGGTTGGCATGGCCCCTTTGCTGCCTCGTTATCTGTAAACAAAATATAGCTTCTCGATCGGGTTCAAGAACGTACTTAATACACATATGCATCTGTTGTTGATACAGACTGGCCCAAGACTCCTCACCGGCCTACATGGCGACCACTACGGGAGCGAAGGAGCCAGCAGGGACCTCTCGGTCTTTCACTATCGCGGCTATTACACTCCAGAGCTATTACAACCGAGTTCTCTACATTTTCCTACGAGGGCGGGGTTTCGAGAGTGGTTGTCGTTGACTTTGGAAATCACATCTGGAAGTCGTGTGAGAATCTAAGAATCAGTGAATGAACAAAATTTAATTGAAGGGAAATGTGAGACCAGCTTCAAAGAAAGCTCGTATAGGCACAAGATAATCTAGAGAAATCCGAAGTCGAGAACATCAAATAAATCCGTAAAGTCGGATTGAAGAACTACCCAAAACACGGAAGAAATAAATGCCACATCCAGAATCCTTACATCTAGCCGATAAATATGGTATCATGCAACGCGATCTAGAGCTCTGTAATTTTGCCTTTTGACACACAAGGTGCACACAAATAGCCTCATCCAGCCGGCTACTCCCCATCATGACTGGGCCGGGCGACACCAGGCATGCAAATGCCTCCGAGGGTAGTACGCGGCGATGCACTCACGCCACTCCATGTCCTCGGCAGTGGTGCCGTCGATCGAGAGGTCAAACCTCCTGAGCATCGTAGCAAAGGCGATATACAACTCGGCCCAGGCCAGGTTGACGCCGAAGCACATGCGCGGTCCTCGGCTGAAGGGGACCAACCACTGGTCCAGGTCCGTCCTTGCCTTTCCGTCCACGCCGGCGAGCCACCTCTCCGGCCTGAAGTCGAGAACGTCCTCGCCCCACACCTCCGCGGCCTGGTGGACGTGCAGGATAGCCATGCCAACAGCGGTGCCGCCCGGGATCTCCTGGCCCGAGATAGTGGCGCCGCTGGGGGGTACGATACGCGTCAGGGACACGCCCGAAGGGATGAACCGGAGCGACTCCTTGATAGTCGCAGTCAGCAGCGGGAGGCTCTCGAGGTCCTTCAAAGTTGGCGGAGGACCTGTCTCGGCGTCCGGCCATACGGTAGCCAGCTCATCCCTGAGTTCCACGAGAAGATCCGGACGTTGCATCATGTGCCAGTGGCCCATGAGCAGCGTGTCGGCGACTGTGTTGGCACCAGCAAAAATTAGCGTGAACCCCTCGTCGTGCAATGCCGTCATGTCAGGTACAGATCGGCTCCGGTGCGCCTGCGGGTCCAGCATGCGGTGGAAGATGGTCTGGTGCGGCACGTCGTCCAGTTTCGAGGGGCACTGAAGCACCGCGTGCAGCTGTCGCTGGATCATGTCGCGGACCTGATATAGCCGCGGCGCCAGCCTCTCCGCGTCGGGCATGGCGTTCATGATGAACGACGGCGGCACGGCGTAGATGAGGTTGCGAATGAAGGGAAAGTTCTTGAGGATGGGGAGCGCGCGCAGACTGGCGTCCATGGCGAGTATCAGGGGGTCCGAGAAAGCCGGGGCGTCGAGCGCGTTGATGCAGTTGCCGAAGGTAAAGCACATGATGGTGTCTAGGGTGAAAGACCGGAAGGCGTAGAGGAGGTCGATGGAGCTGTTGGACGCGTTGGTCTTGGCGATGGAAGATGCGAGGCGGTTTGCCTTGATTCTTCGTCAACAACGTGTCTCTAGATGGTTTTGCGCGATAGTACTCACATTTCTCCAGACCAAGTGCTCGAGACTCTGAATTGCCTTCTTGGAGAACATAGGCAGCAGAACCTCCCTTCTCTCCTTTGCTTGGGCATACTTGAGAAACACGAAAGATCCTGTCTTGACACCTGGAGTCTCGTAGAGACCGGGGTCCTTATCCCATCTCCTGCTTCCATGGTAGATGTCGTTGAAAGCCGATGGCTTCCCGAAGTGAAGCTGAAATGTGTCAGTACGAGTAGATGATTCGGGATTACAAGGTTGGAAATGTTTATGCGACTTACTTCATTTGGTCCAATGCGAACAATATGACCTGAAGCAACCAGTAAGCCCCTCGAATCAGTACAGACAGCGTTGAACCCAATTTACCATATTTCTCATGAAGAATAAAAAGCTCCTGGGCCAGTGTCTCTTGCTTGATAACTTCCTTGTAAGCCTTCCACAGGGGTGTTGCTCCGGCCAGCAACGGTCCAGGAAACTTCCGCAGCGGGTGGAAGAAGATATTATAAACAATCTGGAAAGCCCCCAGGCAGGTCGCAATGGCAATGCCGGCAAGAAAGAGAAGGACAATCATGTTTGCTTTGTAAACGGAGGAAAGACTGAATGTGTTTCTGTCATTCGCTTTGAAGACCTTGGCCGTGCAGAGAACGAGCAAAGCAAGAGACAACGGGTAAAACCGTCCTTTATGAACTTCTTGTTGGAGCCTGATTGTTGCTTTCGTGATGGAAGCAAACATATGATCAGGCGATCTTTGGTCTCCAGCCAGTATTTTGAGCCCTTGCGGCGGAGCAGAGCCGCTTCAAACCCATTCAATGTGTCTTGTGCGATGTAAGCATGTGCAGCAACGTCTGGGAGGGAGGATTCAGCTTATGCAGAGACATCTAGATGCAGCTGGTGTCTTAGCTCATCAGAATACAGTCATAAGCAAGGGCAAATGTCGGAGTAAATGGCCTCGAAATACTGCCTGCGGGTTTTCTCAAATTGTATTTATTATCTTCATTTGGCTGCAGCTGACTGTGCATGATCTCACTGCCTGGTACCAGTATGCAAGCCACGTCGTGGGGGCTGTTGTATTTAGCCGCACTTCAATCTTCTGGCGCGTGATTTGACAATACGTCCCAGGCTATAACTTCCTCCCGTGTTGATACTTCGTGGCAGCCTTTCCCTCGCTTGACCCAACCGCCCTCTGAAACACTTGTGTTTGTCATCTCGGCTCTCTCGATCATGGGTCATCAGCTTCTTCCAAGGTGCCTAGCCTTCCTAGCCATGGAATGGCTATCATCTTGTCGGCTGATCATGAGACTCCCCCCTCGGGCCGCATCAAGCCCGGTGATACGGGTTCCACCTCTTCGCCCCCTTAAGCCAGGGCCCGTGAGAAGTTGACAGACAGGGGTGAGGCCCATGACCGGGCCGATGGTGATGTGAAATACCAGCATCAGAGTGGGATGCCGCATGCCCGCAAGGCACTTGATGCTGGCCGATTTCAGGGGCTGTTGGATACATTCATGTATGCATGCCCTGCCCGAGAAGCTTCATCGTGGCTATTGGTGGGCATTGAGTCGCACTGACACGAACGACGTCTAATCAAGTACATATGGAGAGTCCTTGGGATGTAGGAGAGACGCACTAATCACAGGGCAGACATGTGCGGCTTAGGGCCCCTCATGATGATACCCAAAGAGTGGCCGAGGTAAGGAACTCAGGACCTCTTCAAGTGAGGCGTAAAAGCTCTTCAACGGCGATATTAAGAAACAATCCCAAACGGGGGCAACCCGGTTAGGCCCCGGCTTGAGGTCAAGGTGTTCAACTTCTGTCGCACACAGTGGGCTCAAAGTTCTGGGGCCCCTTCGGGCACGAAGACTTCCGCACGAATCTGAGGTAACTTCATGCCCAGTCACATGCAGATGCTGTCGCCATGTCCAAACCCCCCACACATACCACACATGCGTCCATGCCAGCGGCATGTGAGGACTTGGCAATCCTGCATGGAAGCTGACATGCTTCTGGAGTGTTCATCCATAACCCGGAGGATCTCTCGAACACCATCCCGTGGCTCATCCCATCGGCAGTCAAGGAGGCACGGGCTTACGTACGCGAAGCCATAGAATAATGCGTGCAAGACGAGTACCAGGAAAACCAGGAGGACATGCCGTTCTGAAAGTTCGTTTTTCCCTCCGATACCTTGGACATCCTGAGGGCAAGTTTTACCGACTGCCACCTGGGGGCTATATCCGGGCTAATGTCCAACATCATCGACATGTTCAGGTGGGCCCTGTGGAATATTCTGGCTCGGCTGGGCCTTATGTCAGATATCCTGACAGAGATCGAGACCCTGCATGATCTTTCACCGTCTTCATCCGAGCGCATTATCGATGTGAAGTAGCTCCAAGACTCGGTACCCCTCTACTTGGCGACCTGGTACGAGCCATTCCAACCAACAGAGTTGCGCCAGTAGCTCGTGGTGTGCATAAGAACACCCTCTTGGAAGGCCAACATCAGCTGGAAAGGGGGTCCATCATGATGACACCCATCCACCTACACAACTTTGACGAGCGTATCCGGGGGGTGGGGAGAGGAAGCAGACACACAGGTATGAATCCCGACCGAGCCGCTTCATTGGGGGTGACTGCGCGGCGAGAATGCCTCTCGTCAAGAACCTCAAAGTGTCTGGTACCCGCGGCCAGATATCGCAGTCTCCGACAATATGATTTCTCGTGATTATCACGTCATGCAAGAGTCAAGAATGAGTTGTAAGGCTGAAAGGCTAGGAACACGTCAGAAACAGGAAGCAGATGCTTTACCCTCCGACTGACAGACTGATATGAGACATCAGTAAGCACCGCGGTGATGAGATGTGACATGCAGTTCGCCACCCGAGTGGTTAGGCGGGATCCGGGCGGCTGTTCAGATCAGATCCTGCACGTTGCGAGACCTGCCTCGGCCGTTCTTCCAACTGGATTGAGTCAGGCCGTGAGTGTTCCAAAGATTCGAGCTAGGATGGAAAGCAAGACGAAAATGTCCGCCTCACGCCGGAGAGACTTCTCCGTCTGAATTAGTCCACATGGCGGAGCTTCCCATTGACACATGTCATAGAAGATGCTGGCTGTGGCTGTAGTAGAGTAATATAAGTTGCTTCGTCAGGCTCCAGCTCTTGCGGTACGTGATCACGATCTGTCAATTTCGGAGTGGGGGCAGCGTCATACGTAGGAGAAAACGACTGCCGTTAACTTGGAGCCACGCGCGGATACAAGTCCAGCCTCCCTCAAGACCAGAATACTACAGAATCGTTGGACGGAATCCCCAGCGTAATCTGCATCCTATGCAGATGTCAACATAGGTAAGCGACATGCATACTGCTTCCAGGTGCCAAGATGTTGGCTTACCCCCATGCCGGGCCGAGCCGAAGCTAGATGTTCGTCCCAACTCGTTAGTCTTCTTCTGATCGACGATTGTCGGTCAGAGAGAGAAGAATCAGGCTGGGGCTGCGATTGTAATAGTCTCACATGCCAATGTCTTCCTCACACCCACTCATTTCGGCGTCACGTCTTCGCTGGGTTGTGTTATCGTGGCAAGGATGGTGATCATGAGGTGCTGACGGCATTCAGGGGTAGCACCGCACCTATACTCGCGCTTCGATTGGACGACCTACGCGAGTTTCTGGGCGAGGTGACTCGTCGAACGCCAGCCCTGAACTACCTATCTTGTGATACCCCAGGTAGCTCCGCGAAAGAGAGAGGCTGAATGGGATTTCAAAGCGGTACAGGGAGGGGGGAGGTATGGCAGGGAAGCTGACAGCATAAAGAAGGACTGATTGCGTAGGAGTTGTTTGGGACCACGAAGAGGCCAGTAAGAGAGAAAGACGGTCCCATTTCGTTGATGTTGAGAGTCGCACAGGAAGGTTCACGACGGACCTCACATCCGACGAGCTGTTTATTGCTTTGGTAGGTGACCGATGTGCTGGGTGGGCTTTCGAATTTATCAGTGAGTTATCTAGGAATTATATGTTGTGGCCTATGTGTAGTTACGTTATATTAGATTATATGATTTAATAAATGTGTCCAATACTGTAGGTTTAACCCTCTCTAACTACAACCGCATCGTTTCAAGCCGTCACAATGGCTTCAATAACCTACTCTTATACCTTGAGGTGCAATAGTAGTAGATAGCAAAGCTATTACCAAAAGCCATTTAGTAGGAGACGCTGGCTCAGGTCTATTAGGAAGGGTTTTCGTTTTTCGAATCAACCTGCATACAAGGGGTTACTTGCAAACAGAGTTTTTCAGCTTCATAACTGTCTTTTACACAAGTAGGTAGGTAATGCTGAACAGCATGGCTGGCACGTCGAAAAAAACCTTCACGTCCAAACCTTCCACCAAGCCACAGGAAGGGCCACGCGTGGCCTAAGAGGCGTTCGCTGTCAAACAAAAAGGCTCTGCTACCCGGTGAGCTATTGCATGCTGGATCAAACAAAGCCATTCAGACCCAATACCACCATGTCAATCATCAAAATCGTAGCCGCCTACATAGGCATCACCTTCCTCTCCCTACCCACCTACCGCATAATCTCACACCTCTCGGACGTGTTTTCCGCAGGCCTGCCAGTGCTCTTCTGGCGAATCGACCCAAGGAGGCCCCCGGGATCCTCCTCTCCGCCCTGCGGCCTTGAATGCGGCGCAACCTCTCCGAGCGCATTTGGAACCGGCCGTCGCTGAAAGTCCACGGATGAGGGGGCTACAGCCCAAGCCAAGGGCATGCTAGAGGAGCTTCTGGGAAAACAGCAGACGAAATCATTTGAGACGAACTCTGTGTAGATCTTGATTAAAAGGATCACATTTCACGTGTTCAGCAAAGGAGCCATGGCGCGGTGACGAGAAGCGGGAGAAAATTGTGTCAGAACTCCAGATGACCTACGAAAGGAGAATGGGAGACTTCACATGCGAGTTCTCCAGCGCAGATGGGGTAGCAAGGCAAGGCATTTTAATCTATGTTGATGATGTACATATACTTCCCGTTGTTGTCGTTCATGATTTCAACTATTTCTGGCCTTCCTGGAATATTCCAGGGTATCCGTGACCAGGGCAATGCTCCAGTGCATGCTTAGATGACGTACTTCAAAGCTGTTAGCGGCTGTACATCATGATTATCATGGTCGGTCTTGCACTCACTGGGATGAACAAGTAAGGAACCTCCTTCTCGTAGCGCTTCCAGGCCTCTCCATACTTCCTCTTGCACCTGTTGATATCTCTGCTGGTTCGGTGGATGATCATGACCATGAAGAAGACGGAGTAGAACCAAGGGAAAGGGCTCCTAGTTGATGGATCAGCAAGTTGACTCGTGGCTGACAGCTCCACGCCCGAAACTTACTTGAACCCAGTAATCAAACCCCAGGAAAAGGAGAAGAACATGTCGGGTACGTAGTTCGGCTTCCGAATGATCGCGAACCAGCCGTCGACCATAATCCGGTCCCCTACGTCGGTCTCGATGACCTTGGGGTTCTCGATGGATTGCCACGGGACTTGAGGGAACGTCTTGCGCTTGATGAGCTGGCCCCTGTCCGCGTGCCGGAACGAGTTCTTCTGGCCGTTGGCGCTGTCCCACATCCAGTAGAAGAAGAGGTAGGCAACGCCGAGCGCGGCGAGAGCAGGACGGTTCCAACGGTACTCAGAAGGGTCATGGTTCGCGAAGTAGAGGGCGCAGTGGCAATAAGAGAAGGGCACACCGGCCATGTTCCAGAAGGTGAGTAGAAAGCCCAGCTTCTCGAAGTACATGTCCCTAATTTTCATTTGCGTTAGCTCGAGACACTCCGAGTCTTCTTGTTCGAGGCCGACTTACCAACTCGTGATGATCAGTTCCTCACCCTTGGCGCAAGCATTGGCGTAGAGGAAGTGCGCGCCGACGAGGAAGGCGACTTCGGCGGACACGTAGCCGTATGTCTCGTACTGGCGGGCCGCGACGGAGCAGGAGATGAGGAAGAGGATGAACCAGGGAATGCGGACCTCGTAAAACATCTTGAAGTCGAGAATCCCGATCCGCGGGTTCAGCTCGGCGCCCATGAAGAAGTCGTAGATCGGGTAGCCCGTCAACCTATGGGCCCGCCCACGGATAAGCGCCTGGAAGTAGACGACGAAGCTGTTAATGAAACCAGAGAGGATGGCGACAGTCATGATGGACCCAAATTCGTCAATGAGCGTGTACAGGGGAAAAACGCGGGTCCAATGCAGGACTGCGGCGATGGCAAGTGTCGCGTAGAAGCTGGTGTAGGCCGAGCAGTAGTACGGCAGCCTCTTGCCGCCCTCATGGCGTAGCGGACGGCCGTAGCCGCGCACGCCGGGCATGTAGCAGTACATGAGGGCCTCTCCGACGAAGAAGATCCAGTAGACGGCCCAGGCTTTTGCTGTCGGGTAAGCTCCGTCGTAGACGAGCTGGGCTAGGTGACGGCCAAAGTCGGACCAGGATTGATTCGGTTCGGGCAAAGGAATCCGGCCGCCGTAGTAGGTTGCGCCAATCCACATGTACCACATCAGCAGAGGAAATCCGATCATGAGAGCAAGGCTTCCGAGAGAACCGCCGAATTCGAACTCGTCTGATGAACCATCCCGGTACTTGGCTGGTGTGGTTGTGAGAGTGGGTGTATTTTGCTCCTTCGCATGCACTACCTGTACAGCTGTAGCGGAGCCATTGCTCCTTTTCGTGGCCGCCATGATCGTCAGAAAGGATGGGAAGTTGATGAGAGCGTGAAGAGGGATGGAGTCTCGAAGGACTGATGTTGTCGATGGCTCGACTTACAACTTGAGCTTGAAGATGGGAGGAAGATGCCCATAAATAAGATCACTCGACAGATAGCCCATCTGGCCTTGCCCCACCTCTGAATGCAAGTCTCGTGTAGACACTGTAGCCCTTTCCGTTACAGATTGATATGTTACACGGGTACAGAAGATAGGGAAATGGCGGCGCAAGCCACAGCAAACAAACACCAAGGACCGAGGTTTCGTTCATGCAGAGCTCGTCTAGCACTTTCGCCCATACATCCCTGCAAGTGCCTTTCCGGCCACGCTAATGCACGTCTCGTGTAGTTGCCGGCGGTGCTGACGGGAGCAGCAGGAACCCCCTGCCCTGCGGTGACTTACACGACATTCAATTAAGCGAAATTGCACAAGAGCAGGCGCCGCGATACGGTACAAACGGCCGTCCGGCCCTTCCGCGTTTGGTCTTTACTGGGCAAGGTGTCGATAAGATGAAGAGGAAGGTGCAGTTTATGAGCATCATGATGCGTACCTAAGTACAAGAGCACCGAGTTTGGTAGTGCTATGTGGACTGCAAGACGTCAAGTGGGTAGTCTCCGGGGTTTGAGGCTTAACCCCGGTCCAGATGCCGTCCAGAAGTCTCGTATCACCGGAGTCACTATGGCTTCGACCTCGTAGGGTAGGGGAGTCTGACAGTTCTCGCAGTCAGTATATAGCCTTTTGCATCTGAAGTAAGATGGAGGCAGTTCATCGCACGATGGACCTAGGTTGTGGGGGTGGGCCCCAGGGGGGGGAGGGGGAGACGTGCCGGCGAAAAGGAATGAACCAAACCGAGCTACGAATCTGAATTAACGTAGATGTCTCTGCGGACTGAAAAAGTTGAGGACCGATAAAGAGAACTCTGCATCCTGGTTGATGTGGCTTCTTCTCCCATAGGCATACCAGAGCGCGACGGCTGCGGTGCATGAACAGCTCGAGGACAAGATGAGGGCAATCTGATCCAGACTGGGCCATATCTGCAATGATACGAAACCAAGCAGGGAATTAATACGACCTGATCAATATAGAAGAGACAATCATTGAACTTAAAGTTTGTTCGTTGTGTTCTGTTACGACTCTGAGACTTGCGAGTTGGTCGCTTTGCTCGGGTTCTATTCCTTTTCCAACTTACAGAACGTTGGCTCCTCAGTATCCACTTGTCGGCGACATGAGCTGAATGCATTCGAGTATAAATATCAGATCATCTATCCGTTTTTGAGAGCCAGAAGCACACATCTTTCTCATCAATCATTCTTCCCTTGAGACCAGCAGCACGAGCACTTCTCGATCCGAGCACTCCATGTACCCGTTCACCAAAATGAAGTTCGCCATTCTCTTCACCACGTGGACGGCCGTCGCCCTTGCCGCTTCTGTCTCTTACGATGAAGGCGCTTCTTTGTTTGCTCGCCAGGATACGGGCGAGGCTGTCTGTGCCAACTGCCAGAACTCGGTATCTTGCAACGGCGTAAAGTTGTAAGATCAACCCTACCCGACATCTGATGTGGTTCGTTTGGTTGCTGATCCGGGCAAAGAACTGCGCCAGCAAGAAAACCGCTCCACGCGGTTGGTCAGAGCTTAGCAAACGCCAGCAAGAGGCCGAGATCAAGAATGTCTGCAACAACTGCCACAACAACGTTGTTTGCGCTGGTTCAAAGATTGTAAGCTTTTCCCTGTATTTATGGGAACCAATCGGGCCCTAGAGTGTTCCGGAGCTGACATATAACAGAGCTGCTAGTGATTACGACTTCACGATCCGAATCTTCTCAAATGTATTGTAAATTTAGCGTATTCAAAGAAGCAGAGAAATGACAAGAAGTGCGTTACGTTCCTTGTGTTAAGGCTCGAAAGATAGTATAGTAATACCACTGTACGCCTTTGCAAACATTGGTCCGAGTCTTCAACACCAGGCCAGCCCCGAAATATCCAAGTCGGGCACCCAGAAAGTCAACATTTGGCGTCCATGTCGGGCGAAGGCCGTGAAGGAGCAAGGTTACGAGGAACAAGAGTCAGTATACTTATTGAATGGTTACGTCAGACGCCTGATTCTGATGGTCTTTGCGGGATCAGGCATGGACTAACGTGGCAAAAGTAAGCATCAATCGTCAGTCACCTTGATGGAGAGAGGTGGAGCCTGCAGCGTACGTACCTGGACGCCGACCTCGATGTTCTTGTACCTCGCTGTTTCACCCTCTGCAAGCGCTATATCGTAGTTGAGCAACAGCACGGCCACGATGATCTTGATCTCGACAGAGGCGAAG